>OX393566.1:6107960-6372960 GCA_947652115.1 Blastomussa wellsi | reverse complement strand
TTGATTTAAATGCTTCAGTGACAGATTCACCTTTCTTATCCTTTAATGGAATAATCCAACCATATTTACTGAATACATCAATAACCATTAGAAGATATCGATAGCCTTTATTCCATTTACTAAACTGCTGCATTTCAACCAAATCACTTGCCCATATTTCATCGATATGATTTGTAATCACACGCCGCCGAGTAAATTTACGATGTATTGGTGTATGTAATTCATCTGCTAATTTTACTTGCCAGTTTTCTTCTCTCGACGGCTGTTGACGTTTTTTTAACCCCCATACCTAGCTGTTTCCCATGTTGTAAATCCCACATTAATCTATTAAATTTCCAATGATCCTCATATGGCCCACCAATATACCAATCTGGTCCATAATCACGCGCCATAGTATTAAATACCTCTTGCTGACTCTTTTTCTCAACAGGTGCATATCCTTGCTTCCTCATCTTTTCTTTTTGTATTTTTCCCTGTTGTCCAGTAATTCCAGCCCAAGCACGTTTGATAGTGTCTCCACTTGCAAAATCATCAAATGATTCTTTTGCCCCTTTTTCTTTTATCAATTTTGGTATGACTGAAGAAAGAGTTTTATTTGCTGCAGAATAACCAGGAATCGCATTTAATGCATCCATATTACCCATACCTAATTTTGATTTAGCTGCTATAGTATTTCTTGCAATTGCATGTCCCCATTGTCTGTCTTTCCATGGAATAGCATCAAGAGCTTTAACCATTTTTCTATCAGCTTTATTCTTACATTTAACTTGATCACTTTTTTTCTTATTTCCACATACAGAATAATCAACATCATGTTGCATACTTACAGCATCTGTTTTACCAGTTGGTTGTTGATATATCTCAAGTATTTGACCAGTGTTTGGATCATATCTCAGCTGCTGCTCTAAAGGATTACCAGGACCTGTATATCTATGTCCAGGCATAACAAAACCTTTCTTTGGCGCTACTTTTAATATAGCCTTGTGTATATCTATTGAACCACCTTTTATTTTTTTACTTAAGTCATTTGTAAAGCTGTCAAGGGCTTGATCCAAATATTTATTTGCAACATTTTTTATTTTCTTCTTTGCATAATCTGATTTGATAGCCTTTGCAGCACCCCGTCGAGCAAGCAAAGCTCCAGAATTAGCCAAACCTTTTAAAGCAATCTCGCCAATTGAATGACTATCATAAATGTCAAACAAATTGCCCCCAGCTTGTGGGGGCACAGCTAGTTTTCCTGTTTTTTTTTAGCTGGTGCTTTTTTAGCTTTAGCTGTTTTCAAATTACCTACTTTTAAACCTAATTTTTTAGCGAATTCTTTTACTTCTCTATCAGTTTTCAAATTACTTGATTTTAAACCTAATTTTTTAGCGAATTTTTTTTCTTCATATTTTTGTTTTCTTTTTTCTTTTTTTTCTTTTGCCCACTTATCGAAAACATCTTCATCAAGCGCAACTCTTCCATAATATCTTACTTGTTTTTTGCATTCTTCCCAATCACCGAGTGCAGTTCCTTTTGGTTGTGGAACTTTAGAACCACAATATATTTTTGCTTTAGCATCTTTATCAGTTTTATTTTTTATAGCACCACCACTTGTTGTATCAAGCTTCTTAACAAATTTTGTCTTTGTTATTCCACATTCAGCACAAGTACAAAAAAACATTAACCTTCCATTCTTGGCTTGTTTATAACCAGATGGCTCAACACATTCTTTTTGTTTCTTTTGTTTCACACAATATGATTTTACCATGTATACATATATGTTATATATTTTTGAAATAATGTTTGATAAATTTCTCATTTTTCATTGTATTATGAATGTCAAACACTTTTAATAAATCATGATATGAATTACCCTTATTCATTTCATTTAAAAAGTATAAACAGAAGTAGTCGCATGTTGTTGTTTTTATATTTTGAATATGATTATTTTGGTGAAGCAAAGTCAAATTCTTTCTTTTCGCATGATTTACAAGCTCTTGAAAAGGAGGCATACCAAAACTGTCGAAATAATTGATAATGTTGTCTTTTACAAAAGTTGCTACCCAATGGCTTCCACTCATATATGATGGTTCAAGATTGTAAATGAATAATGCTTGGCTATGATTATGTGGAACTCTTTCATCCCTTGATAGAACATTATTGATTGGGATTTTTAGATATCTGCACCATTTTATTAAATCATGATTGCTCATCGGAATGTCTTTTTCAAATTTAGGTTTTACAATATTGCCCCTACGAGTGGGATTGAATTGAACGGGCTGTTTGGTCCTAATAGTAGACCTTTTCCCTTTATCTTTTTTTTTTTTGTTGGTTTTTTTTCCCATACCAGCTTGTGTCTTAGGCCATGATCCAATGAATGGTGGTGGTTGCCATGCACCCATTCTTGGTGCTCCTTTACCTCCTTGTGGGGGGTAAGGTGGAGGTCCAATCTGAGGAGCACCACTTCCAGTCAAAGCTTTCAATACCAGGGGAATTCCAATACTGGCGAGTAAAGTACCAAGGAAACCACCATATTGTTTTTTAGTTGGCTTCACAACAACACCTGAACCTGATTGAAGAGCATATAATATGTCTTTCTTTTGTTTTGAAGACAATCTAGGTGTTTGTTTGCAATTAGTGTGTCAATTTTGTTTTGTGGAATTAAGAAACCTCCTGTTTGTCCTTTGCCAGATATATTTTTAACAATTTGACTTGCACCTTCACTAGCCAATCCTGCCAAAGCTGACAATCCTAATGTTTTTCCAATAGTAGGTAAAGCTGCACGACCAAGGGTTAGAATGGTAGTTAACAAACTTCCTCCAACTTGTTTTCTGATATTGGTCTTTGACAGCTTGATATCCATACCTTTATTATCTTTACGATTTTTTTCTAATCTCTTTTTTACTGTTGCTGGGACGTATAAAGTGTCATTTCCGCTGAGAGAGTTATTTGTTAGCCTTATAACAATCGTTTCCCTTTTATGGTAAGCGGCACTCAGATTCTTCTTCTGATTTTCAGATAGTTTTACTTTTATTTCAAAAAGTTGAGTCATTTCTTGTATATAATATATGTTATACAATTTTTGATTATATAACATATACAAAATAAGGAATATCTGATTACTGTCAATACTTTTTACACTATGACTAATTCATTTCCAACCTTGTCGATGACAACTTCTTCCTCATATAGGACAATAGCGTGCACGTTGAAAGGAGCTGCACTATTTGCGTTAAGTTTATACCTAAAGATCAACTGTTTTGGATCTCTTGTTACTTTCTCTGTTTGATATGACAGATCAAAATATATGATGGAATAAAGAGAGTTGTAATTAGCCAGGTTGAGTTGTGTGCCGGTGTTGTAATCATTCTTTCTCATGGCATAGGACATCAAATCATTGAAGATCCTTACTTTTGACTCTGAGTCGTATTCGGTTTCTGGATAAAATACTCCATTCCCATATTCCAATCTGCAATTTGTAAGACTAGAATTATCATCAGCTGCATTCAGTTTAAAAGTGTCAAATATGTATGGATTCGCATTTTCATTGTCTGTTTTAGCTCTTTGTAGATACACTAAGATAGTCTTAACATTGTCAATACTGGAGGAGATCTGGAAAAATCCACTGCTTTGTGTTGCTGCGGAAACTTGAAACATTTCTCTGTTATACTTCCAAGTTTTTTTTGTTAAAAATGAGTTGACGAACTTATCATATAAGCTGTCCTTCGGTATCATTTTTGGGACCCATAGTAAAAATCTATTGATGACCACTCGACTTGCAGCGCCAGCAGCTGCTTTAAAAATTAATTCATCATCATTCTGCAACTCTATATCAAACTGAAGTTGCATTGGAACCAACATTCGACCTTCTAACTCTTCGAAGAAACTGTAACGATTGAGTGGTATTAATACATTAACATCTTTAGCTGTTTCTGTCAAAAGGCGTCTAGCTTCAAACCCTTTATTAGTATCGGCTGTAGTGATATCAGTATCCAAATACCATAGACTATTTTTACCAACACTACGACTGAAATCATCACTATATTCAAGGAGGTTCTTGACAAAAGTAACTTTATGGAGATTATTAGTATCATACACAATCTTACCAGCACTCTTTATCATAATATGATTAATCAATGAATGGGATCCGTTGATAATTGTTGTACGTGCATCATTTGGAATTCCAGCTCCATCAGCTAAGAGTTGCAGCTGAAATTGCACCTCGAAATAAGCATTATACCAATCATAGAATGCAGATCTGTCATTAATTGTAAACTTATATCCACTTTTTTGTTGATGCTGACCATCATCTGGAGCCCGAATGACATCATCTAGTTGAAATCGAACTAACTCATATCTTTGTAAATATTCACTTGTTCTGAAAGACATTATACTATTATGTTAGATAATTTTGTAATTATTTACACCTTCTTTTTACACCATTACCTGATATCAATCTATTGATGAACATATTAGTACTTTCATTTTGCTGTTTTTGTTTAATGGGTGGGGTAATTGAATACATATTTCTAAGCTTTTTCATTATCAAATCTCCTGACTTCGCTGGTGTCTTTTTACCAACATTTTTCTTAGCCAACGTTTTTGCAGCAGACGACATAATACTCTTTATCGGTTTGAAAATATTATCAATGATAATCCCAGACCCTTTATGCGCATATACAAATTTACCAAGCTTTGGATGATAAAACCTCTTAAATTCATATGGTTTCATTTTATACTATTATGTTACATTATTCTACCCTTTTCAGAATCAGTGAAAAAGCTGTATCTGCTCCATTTAGGTTGATTAATCTCCTTTTTCCATCTGTGATATGTATCCTGATACTACTTATACTAATTTTATTGACGGGACTAAATGTGACTCTTCGCGGTTCGATGGTAAATGAGTAACTAGGTCGAAGCACGCTGGTTGAGAAGGAATAAATGATGTCTGTATCTTGACCGTCTACAAGTGAATCGTTGATAAGGTCGCAATGAATATTGAGTACGTCAGTATCTTGACTGAGATTAGGCACTTTGGGTCCTAAATTCAATTCATCTTTCAGCAATACCTTTTCAAACCCAATCAATTCATTGAAATTGCTTGCTGTTAAATCAAGTTGGTAATTTTTAGTTAATGTTACTGTGACTCTGAATGTTGTATTGCTGAATTCAAGAGTGATGGGATAATCAACAGTATTTGGACCATTTGGTACAACTTTTTCAATCTTAGTTATGTCCTTGATGTATGTATCGAAATCTGTATAATTCCAAACTCCTGCTGGGAAAGTAATTTCATGAAATGTTGAGCCGTTATCAGAGCTATACTTTATTAATTGATTATTATATGAGGAATTTACATTAAACCATGTGAACGACATGTTAATGATTCGGTTAAGGCCTACCACATATTCAGAATTTTTACCCAATATTATGGGATTTGTGAATCTAGTTTTAAAATTCTGAGGAGTGTTGTTTCCTTGATTTTTAACACTATATGATGACAATACAATCTCTCGATCCATGTGTATATAATACATTTACATAAATTATACTTTGAAATACTTATTATACAATTTATTATACTGTGATCTATTAATTGTTGCCATTTTCAATAATGTGTCCAATATATTGACTCCTGTATTTCTCATCTGAATTGATGTGTTACCTGCAATAACTTCACCAATTATTAATTCTAATTTCTTGAGAAGCTGCTTTACATCGTTGAAAAACATAATATTACCACCTCTCTGTCTTCTTCGACCTTTGATGCCTGAACCTTTCATTGTTTGCAGTTTAGTATCATAATGTTTTATGTATTCATTTAAAATATTTCTTACATTGTCTATTCTTTTATTTCTCACCTGCTTTTCAGCTTCTGTTATATACCCTTTTTTGAATTTATTTGTAACATCTGCTTTAAAACCATTCAATCGTTGTTTTTCCTTTCTTGCTTCCGTTATTATTTTTTTGAGATAATTTTTGGTCCTTTTATCAGTCATTTCTGGCTTATTAATAAACTTTTCAACATTTTCATAATCTGTAATACCAATATCATTTAAAATAAATTTGATTTTATCCTCATCCTTTATTTCATAATCAACTCCTTCATCATCATCATATTCAGGTGGCAGCTCCTGATGATCTTGGGGAAAATATTGCAGCTCCTGATGATCTTGGGGAAAATATTGGGGATCAACATTAATCTCCTTCTTTCCTTCCATAAGATCTTGTAAAGATTCTTCATATGTTGGTGGTTTTGGTACTATTTGTTTTTCTTGCTCTGGTGGCACATAATCACCATAATCAATCAGACCTTCTACATCCATGTCTTCATATGGATCTTCCTCAATACCATAATCCGGAACTTCCCCTTTCTTCAGTGGTTGTTTTCTCTTTCTAAGTATATTTGAAACCAAATTAGTTTTAATTACATCATCTAATTTACTTGTCACTGGTTTGAATACCTTCTGTAATGACTCTTGGCTTGTCTGCTGACCAATATTATGTTTTGTAATTGTATCATGGACATAATTGATTTTATTCCCTAATTCAGATTTACTTTTTGCGAGTTCTTTCCATCTAAGTAAACTCATTTGTTGTTATATTATTATGTTACATAAAAAATGAAAATCGTATATAAAAAATAACGTTAAACATTATGTTGAACACCATGTTGAACACAACGTTGAACACTATGTTGAACACCATGTTATATTAAATTAATATACCAATATAGTATAATGAAAATACCAAATTTTGATGTTAAAGATGATGTAGCCTCAAACTTCAGACAAATATACAATTTCATGCCTCATCAATGTTTCCGGATGCTGATTTGTGGTCCAAGTGGTTCAGGAAAAACAAACACACTGATACATATGATCTACAATCTACTATATTTTGATAAAATTTATCTCTACGCGAAAAACTTAGAACAGTCTAAGTACCAGAATCTTATGAACGTCTTCCAACCTATCAGTAATGAAGTTGGTTATGATGTTATTGAAGCAAGTAATGATGATATTATTCCAGTTCAAGAGCTTGATAGTAACTCACAGAAAATTGTTATCTTTGATGATTTTGTATGTGAGAAGAACCAAAAACCACTGGTTGACTATTTTATACGAGGACGACATAAAAATTGCAGTGTGATTTATCTGAGTCAAAGTTATTATAAAACGCCAAAAGACATAAGATTGAACTGTTCACACTTCTCCATTTATGAATTCCCAAGTGCTAATGAGAAGAGTTTAATTTGTCGTGAAAACAGTATTCCAAAAGAATCATATGAGAAAGCAACGGAAGAACCATACAGCTTCATATACATTGATAAACCAAGAAAATTTACAGCTAAAAATTTCAATGAAAAAATATAATATAATTATATAATGAGTTATTCAAATGGACTTTTACCAACATCATCAACAACAACAATGATGAGTTCACAACGGGGATTGCCTGGTATTGGTTTTAAATTGACAGATGATGGAAATTATGATATGAACCAGAAATTGATTAGGAATCTTGAATGCCCTCCAGATGTTGCTGAGGATGATAGTTATGATCACTACGTAACAGACCTGAAGTCAGGTGTTAATAAAGAATATCTCAATAGTAAATTTCTCAAAAAAGGTAAAGATGGTAATTAAATATGTTATTAGAAACACAGAACCATATCATGATGGGCTTTTTGGAGACAATGATTTGGTGAGCAAAAAATATGTCGATCTGACTAGTAGTAGTTTATTACCTCTTGATGGATCAAAACAAATGACTGGTAATCTTGACATGAACAACAAACACATAAACAACGTTAGTAGTCCTTCCACAAAGTTACAAGCAGCAAATAAAGCATATGTTGATTTGATCTCATTGTCAGTTCGCGGTGAGAATAAGATGCTTGCAGATCTTGATATGAACCAAAAAAAGATAATAAACCTAAAAGATCCCATTGATGATCAAGACGCTGCTACTAAAAAATGGATAAACACTCAACTAAATACAAAGGTAAGCAAATCAGGTGATTCCATCAATGGCACTCTTGATATTTTTGGGGTATTAGACATGAACAATAATAAAGTTGTTGGAATGGCTAATCCTTCTTATGCACGTCATGGTGCTAATAAATCGTATGTTGATAATCAAGTTGCAGTAAAACTCAACATATCAGGTGGAAATATGACTGGTAATATAAACTTTAATAATACTCATAAAATAATCAATTCAGCAAATCCAACAAGTGATAAAGATCTGATCACTAAAAAGTATATGGAAGAGCATGTGGGTCAATCACATGTAACCGCTTCCAACAGATTAAATGTTTTCAAATATATTATGGATAATCCTGGTGGACAATTAACTGAAGAAGATGATGTAGAATTTGGAGATATAGTGACTGTGCAATCAAGTCCTCATTAAATAAAAATGCTGTTGACACAAAACTACTTTTGGACTCGAATAAAGGATATTATAGTTCGAGAATAGCGGTTAATCTATATGTTTTACCTAATAGTGATTACACAATGGCTTTTGAACTTATTTGGACTGATAACAATATCGATCGCGATACTATATCTATCAACGGTGTTAGTTCCATTGAAACGATTCATAATGTTTTTAAAAAAGTCTTTAATAATTATGTCAGATTGATTGTTCAGTTCACTAAAACACAAAATATTGGAAACAACTATTTATATATCGATGTTATTATGAAAATGAAAACTGGGATATCATATACTACAAAACTTCAGACATACATACTATTTTATGGCGTTAAAGGGATTCAATCAAATGTAGCACCAAGTATTTATGATGCTTTATGGGCTGTTGGTGATGGTAAGATTGTAATGAATGAAGTCATTGATATGGGTAGTAAAGAAATTATTGGGATAAAAGAAGATACTGTTGATTCTGGAGCTGTTAATTATAAACAACTTGCTGCATACTGTTTGAGTCTTGAAACAAAATTGAATGATTTAATCAATGAAAAACAGAATCAAAGCTATTATCGTGAAATATTTGAGTATTATTATGACCTTCTGGACCCAAATACATTTGATATGAAGAACAGTTATGGATCGGTTATAAAGTCGATTGGTGGTAAATTGATTTTAAAAAATACAATTGATCTGGATAATTATGATATCAAACAAGGCTTTAGTATTGAAAGATCATATATACCATTAGATGACATATCAGATAACCCCAACACCTTCACATTATTCGTAAGTTTTCTTCACAACAGCAGCTTCAAAGGTCCAATTTACAACATCAGTTGGGTAAATAATGCCATTTCATTACCAATTGTCATTATAAGAAATGATAAATTTTTATTAATTAGGGAAAAAAGAGAAGAAAAAAAAATATCTATATTAGAATATGAAGAAGAAATACTACCAAATTATCGGGATAAACATCTCATGTTGTGGTTTTGTAAACAAGACACCACATATAAGGTCATAATATGTCAAGGTGGACATATCAACGAGACAATAGAACCAACTCCATTTCCACATCCATAACAACTAATACCAAATCAAATACCAAATCAAATTTTAATCAATATACCTTATAAAGTACAACGAATTGGATTATCCAAAAATTTTTACAATATTTATGATAAAGAATTTCATAAAGTCAGCTTTTTGGAAAAAGCAAATGGTGTATATTTCATATAAGCATCAATCATGATCTGATTATAATAGAGTGGTAAAGTGTGACGTCACAAATATTTAAATTTTTGAAATTATGGGATTCAATAAGATCTTCGTAAAGTACATGATGAAGAATGCCCAATTGCCAAAAATCAGCATCTTATTTCAATTTGGGGGCGAGATATTGGCCCTTTCATGCTTCAGTGACTCCATACAAATCCTTGTAATTTTGTCTCTGTTCTAAACGGTTTAGAACCAAGACAAAATTACAAGGATTTGTATGGAGTCACTGAAGCATGAAAGGGCCAATATCTCACCCCCAAATTGAAATAAGATGCTCATTTTTGGCAAGTAAGCATTCTTTATTGTGTACTTTCAGAATATCTCGGCAAATCCCATAATTTCATAAATTGGGTTTTTGTGACGTCATCACTTTACCACTCTATATAAACAATATATATGAAAACTGAAAAGATAAGAATTTGGTTGAAGAAAGTAAAAGACTTCATTCTTTGCTGCAGAAAAACAATGGATGAAGTTGAGGATGTTATTGAACAAATAGATGGAAGTATAGATAATATATAATATGATGGAATAATATATTATATATGAAAGATCAACATAAAAGCATATTTAACTGGAATCACATATCAAACAAACTGACAGAAGATCAGATAAAGGAATTAAAATCATACTACCACACATATCATAGAAAGTGTTGGGCATATAAACAAGCTGTAAAACACTTTAAAAAATGGAAATTGTTGGGTAACTCACTGTCTATCATCTTTGCTTCTGGAGGTATAGCCTCTTCTTTAGCAACAGGTGGTGTTAGTTTGATTGCTATTAGTACGACAGCACTTATAATTCAAGGCTGGATGAAGCATAAAGACCTTGATTTGAAAATACAAAATTCAACATATGCTTATCAAAGTTATAATCATCTATTAATTATGATAAAATATGCAATGAGATTAGGTGAATTTGACAGAGAATGTTTAATTAATTCAATGAATAATATTGATAGTTATGTTATTGATATTGGACCTGTTGTTGATAAATTTTTTATAAAATATGATCAGATATTTTGTCCTGAAGAATAGATTTAATTTTATCACCAATCAGATTCATAATGTCATTCCAATATTTATTATAAGATGCTAGTGTCTTTTTTGATTTAGTTATTTTTATAGATTCATAAGGAAGCTCAAGCATTATAAATAATTTCATTATGATAAAATTTATGCTTATTATTCTTTTTCTTGATGGATCGATTTTATGAACAATCTTGTTAATCTCTGAAAATATTTCTTTAATCTTATTTTTATTTTTAATAGTTAATTGAATATTATTATTTTTTGATATCATCCATAAAATATTATTAACATGATATTTTATGCAATATACTGATTTTCTTTTGATTTTAAATATATTTTCATAAAAGTTAAAGTAATCTATTATACCCTCAGTATTATGAACTGAACCACAATTTAAACATGTTAAAAAATTATTTAGATTTTGTATATTTTGTTTACTACAACATTTTTCAAATCTCTTTTCATTTGGTTCACTACAACATTTTATAACTTCATCTAATATAGGTTTTTCACAAAAAGGACAATAATCTTCTTTTAAATCTCTTAATTCATTATGTAGTATATTATTACAAGTTATGATATAAGTAGGAACATCTGATTTTAATATTGGGGCTTTATTATCAATTACTTTTTTTAAAAAATCCATTTTATTAATTCTTTTTGTTAAAACATTTAGGTTATAATTACAGTTTATGATTTCATCACCAATTATTAGATCATCATAATATTTATCATAACAACTAAGTCTATCAGTATAATTCATCTTATATATTATTATATAAGAAAATATATATAGAATATATAATGGAAAAAACTGTTGAATATTGGACATGTGAAATTTGTAATAAAGATTATAAATTAAATAGTAAAAAAAGTCATTTAAATTCACATAAACATATAGATAATGAAATAAAAAAAGATGAATTATGGAAAGACATTTTAGATACATTTATTCGTGATAGAATTTCAAAGATACATAAATATAATGATTATTATGGAATAGATGAAAGTGATGATGACATCAGAAATAGATCAATAAAAGATGTACAAAGAGAAGTAAGACAATCTTATCTCAGATATAATAAGTCATTTGATATGATGTTAGAACAAATGATATAAAACAATAATTCCAATACTGAAATTTAATATTTATATATAATACTGAAATCCAATACTGAAATTTAATACTGATTTATAATGGACATTATCTATACTTCGTATAGATAATATCATTCAATTCCCCAGTTTTAACAACAGGACTAATATTCAATACTTAGATTCAATACTTAGATTCAATACTGAAATTTAATACTTATATATAATACTGAAATTTAATACTGAAATTTAATACTGAAATTTAATACTGAAAATTCAGTCAAAAAATTCAGTCAAAAAATTTGCTGAAAAAATTTGCTGAAAATTAATGTGCTTGTACATGTGCTCGTACCCCCATTTCCTATACTACTCCAATTCAACCCTGCAACAATGTGCCTCCTTTGAAAATATAAAACGTGAACATATTAAGTTGTTTTGTTGTTATTGCTGTTTTTTTTTTTCTTTAGCTCGTGAGAAAGCCGCGTGTTACGCCCTTGGTGGCGCTCTATCAGCACGTAAAAACTGGACATTGCAGCAGTGTGACATCAAATGTTGCCAGGGTTCTAACTGTAACACTGAAACTCAAACCCTGTCAAGTTCTGCTGTACCCGTGTTTTTACCAACAGGTAATGCAAAAAGCTGCAGGTAATTTATTAATGAATACAGCAATATCGAGTTTATTATGGGACTGTAGGAATTTCTTAGAGCAGTTGTGTCTCTTAGAGTTAGACCGGGCGTTGAAATTGTGAAGGACGAGATACGTCACTGAGTCGCTGCTGCAACAATTTGCCTCGTGCGGAACGGTGAATTTTTGGGACACTGTCACTTGTATAACTTCAAAAATTCAATAGCCCAATAACCGGCGTATTTACACCATTGGAAACGTACAAACAGTGGTCAAGTTTTATTAATATTACTATGCCAGTGTCCTGAAGCTAAATATGGAGCGATAATTTTATGATGATGATGTCATCCGCAGCCTTAGATCTTAACTTGAAAAAAGTGATTTGGATTGGATTTGGATTGTCAGAGCCAAATAAATGTAGTTTTAAAAATCTGAGAAATAGTTGGAGATATTATCGCGGTTCCTGTTTGAAAAACAGACAGATTAAATAATAGCCTTTTTACGCCGATTGTATATAAGTAGTCGTTTTTATTTTCAAGAGAGCAATGAAAGAAATACATCAACACTGAAATGGAATCAAGTGATACTCGGAAAAAAATCCAAGTGTCAGATGGGATTTGAACCCACGACCCTCCATGATCTAGTCGGACGCTCTAACCACTGAGCTACTGGAGGCTCTATGGCGAGCAAAGGTCAAATGTGGGTCTTGACTGGAACTGCGTCGCGCGGTTACTCAGTCAAATGATGAATGGCACATATAGCTCCTAACTGCATCGCGCAGTCACATTAAAGCATATCAAAGATTCTTTTTTATTTTGTTCTTTAATTTCATGAATCAAGTTTTAGCTTAGACTTGTTTAAATTCATTTGAATTCGTTTGTAAAGTCTTATCTTATTCAGCTCTAGCTAGAGCTGCATTAGATATTTTTTTTATTTATCTATTCCATTTCCAACAGCTGAGTGTAACGCATGCGTAGAGAGTGACGGGGCCAGTTGTAACAGGAATCAGCAAACTCAATATTGCCGTACAAGTGAGCATTCACTCGGCACGACCCATTGTGCATCTGCAGTCGGTAAATTTCGGAACAAGTCAGGAAATGTTCTGGATGTTTTTTATCGAGGATGTATTAACTGTGCAGGTACGTACGTTAGTGAATGTTCAAAATAGCGTTAAGATTCTCGAAGACAGCAAACATCACAGCGAAGGTGGTCGCTACAATATACGTCAATTAAACGTGTACCTACAATTGGTCGATTCAATATCATAATATGGTGGCAGAGATAAAGAAAAAAATCATAGCAATACCTTTATCAACGTGTCATTCGTTCTAGTTTCATTGCAGAAACTAATTTTGGACACCTTTTATTCTCATGAAACCACACCAAATTGCAGTCTTCGTTTTCTTCATTTTGACTTTCAGGCCATTCGCCAAGGCTCAAACGGGGACAGGTTCTTTCTCCTTAAATAGTGCATCCTTTTTGTTCATTTTGGCATCGTTCCTGGTGTGATCCTTAATAGGGCACCAAAATTTTATCGTTTAAACTTGCAGTGGGTAAACGGCAAGCAAAATACGGTTGACCCGATCATACCTTTCTTAGTTTTCGTTTTTTTTCCTTGAATAAGGTGTCATTTTTCGGGTTTGAGCCTAAAATAGAGTACAAAATTCCGTTCCCTTTGTCATTAAACAGTGTCACCTGCCGCGGCACACACCTATCCGAAAATTAAGGTGGTATCACCCCCGGAAACTCCGCCCGACGCCTAGCATATATTTCCCCCTTTCCGTGAAACTTCATTTATCTTGAGCATGCATGATGTTTGTTTTGAATCGATTGTTTCAGATAAGAAGATGGCATGTGCAGCTATTGGGGGCGCTCTTAAAGCTCGTAAAGAATGGTCCTTGGAGAAATGTGAAATCCAGTGCTGTACTGGTAACAAGTGTAACACCCAAACTCCCATCCTGGCGGATGATACAGCAATCCCTGTGTTTTTACCCCCAGGTTTGATCAATCACTTTTTTCAACGTGCTTATTCGTTTGACCAACTATATAGGTCAAAGCCTTTATAGGGTGTTTGATTGTAGAGGGCTTTCTACCTGTAAAACATCCTACATTTAGTATTGCCGGAAATAGTAAATCAAATAGGTTCTGTCCAGTTTAATTATTATAATTACAGCCGCAATAAATAGCAAGGGTAATATGCACCTATTCTCGTATAAGAAGGGGGTGGGGTGGGTGGGTTCCCTTAGATCATCACTGACCTTACCCAATTCTGTATGATAGATTTGGTCGGTGTGAATGATTGACTGTACCATTTACCTTGCAGCTTTCACTAATTGTTTTGTTTATTAATCTGTCTTTCTGCCAGCTGATGGACCAAGTCTGCAGTGTAATTATTGCCTAGATAGTATGGGAGGGGCATGCGACCCTAATAAAGAGCAACCCCAAACATGTAAAAACGACCGAGATTCGCTTGGCACACGGCAGTGCTTCTCTGCGGTGACGCAATATCGGGCCCTGAATGGAGATATCAAGAGTGGCGCTATGCGTGGATGTATTGACTGCACGGGTAAATACAAGAACTTAGCTTGAAAAAGACAACGAACTAATTTGCATAGAATGGGTGTATTTTACGTTATTGCTTAACTGCACCTCTGTATTAACAAATCTGTTCATGCTTAACTGTAGCTTCCATGACAGCTGGTTTACCGCTTCTCCCTTGAAAGGAGGCTAGGCCATTGCAGGTTCCCTCAAAAAAGTGATTTGCGGAACGTTATACTTGGCAACATATCTTTTCGTTAAGAGGGAGGCGCGGTGACCTAGCGGTTAGCGCGCTGTACTCGGACGGTCCAAGTTCGCGCCCTGGCCAGCACACGGCGTTGTGTTATTGACTTGGGAAAGATGCTACCGAAACCGGGATAAGTTCTGGCCTGGTGAGTCACTCCATTCAACTGAGTGTCGTCAAACCAAAACCAAATGTACCCCTCTGGTCCATCACACAGACAGTCCATTCACACAACCAATCAAACCTCGATGCACGAAGCACGTAGTCGGCGCCCCAGGCGCGGGAAACCGCGCGTACATGAGTCACCATTGGTTTTGGTTTTACTTCCGATTGGTTGTAAAAGAGACGTTTTTAAAACCAATAATTTGGCGTAATAGAAATATTCCTAGCCGCTTCATGCTACATAAACCGGAGTTAAGCGTCAACAGTTATATGAGCCAGTTTGGCTTAAAAGGCTTTAATTAGGCTAGGGTCAAACGCCGTACTTCACATGAGCCGGGCTCGGGTCACACGCTGTACTTCACATGAGCGGGGCTCGGGTCAAACGCCGTACTTCACATGAGCCGGGCTCGGGTCACACGCTGTACTTCACATGAGCGGGGCTCGGGTCAAACGCCGTACTTCACATGAGCCGGGCTAGGGTCAAACGCCGTACTTCACATGAGCCGGGCTCGGGTCAAACGCCGTACTTCACATGAGCCGCGCTAGGGTCAAACGCCGTACTTCACATGAGCCGGGCTCGGGCCAAACGCCGTACTTCACATGAGCGGGGCTCGGGTCAAACGCCGTTCTTCACATGAGCCGGGCTAGGGTCAAACGCCGTACTTCACATGAGCCGGGCTCGGGTCAAACGCCGTACTTCACATGAGCCGCGCTAGGGTCAAACGCCGTACTTCACATGAGCCGGGCTCGGGCCAAACGCCGTACTTCACATGAGCGGGGCTCGGGTCAAACGCCGTACTTCACATGAGCCGGGCTAGGGTCAAACGCCGTACTTCACATGAGCCGGGCTCGGGTCAAACGCCGTACTTCACATGAGCCGCGCTAGGGTCAAACGCCGTACTTCACATGAGCCGGGCTCGGGTCAAACGCCGTACTTCACATGAGCCGGGCTCGAGTCAAACAACGCACTTCACATGAGCGGGGCTCGGGTCAAACGCCGTACTTCACATGAGCCGCGCTAGGGTCAAACGCCGTACTTCACATGAGCCGGGCTCGGGTCAAACGCCGTACTTCACATGAGCCGGGCTCGGGCCAAACGCCGTACTTCACATGAGCCGGGCTTCGGTCAAACGCCGTACTTCACATGAGCCGGGCTCGGGCCAAACGCCGTACTTCACATGAGCCGCGCTAGGGTCAAACGCCGTACTTCACATGAGCCGGGCTCGGGTCAAACGCCGTACTTCACATGAGCCGCGCTAGGGTCAAACGCCGTACTTCACATGAGCCGGGCTCGGGCCAAACGCCGTACTTCACATGAGCGGGGCTCGGGTCAAACGCCGTACTTCACATGAGCCGGGCTAGGGTCAAACGCCGTACTTCACATGAGCCGGGCTCGGGTCAAACGCCGTACTTCACATGAGCCGCGCTAGGGTCAAACGCCGTACTTCACATGAGCCGGGCTCGGGCCAAACGCCGTACTTCACATGAGCGGGGCTCGGGTCAAACGCCGTACTTCACATGAGCCGGGCTAGGGTCAAACGCCGTACTTCACATGAGCCGGGCTCGGGTCAAACGCCGTACTTCACATGAGCCGCGCTAGGGTCAAACGCCGTACTTCACATGAGCCGGGCTCGGGTCAAACGCCGTACTTCACATGAGCCGGGCTCGGGTCAAACAACGCACTTCACATGAGCGGGGCTCGGGTCAAACGCCGTACTTCACATGAGCCGCGCTAGGGTCAAACGCCGTACTTCACATGAGCCGGGCTCGGGTCAAACGCCGTACTTCACATGAGCCGGGCTCGGGCCAAACGCCGTACTTCACATGAGCCGGGCTTCGGTCAAACGCCGTACTTCACATGAGCCGGGCTCGGGCCAAACGCCGTACTTCACATGAGCCGCGCTAGGGTCAAACGCCGTACTTCACATGAGCCGGGCTCGGGTCAAACGCCGTACTTCACATGAGCCGCGCTAGGGTCAAACGCCGTACTTCACATGAGCCGGGCTTCGGTCAAACGCCGTACTTCACATGAGCCGGGCTCGGGTCAAACGCCGTACTTCACATGAGCCGGGTTTGGGTCAAACGCCGTACTTCACATGAGCCGGGCTCGGGTCAAACGCCGTACTTCACACGAGCCAGGCTCGGGTCAAACGCCGTACTTCACATGAGCCGGGCTCGGGTCAAACGCCGTACTTCACATGAGCCGGGCTCGGGCCAAACGCCGTACTTCACATGAGCCGGGCTCGGGTCAAACGCCGTAGTTCACATGAGCCGGGCTCGGGTCAAATGCCGTACTTCACATGAGCCGAACCAAATGACAGTTTGGGTCGACTCCGGCAAATAATTAAAAGATCGTCTGTTTGAGTCATACGTCAAACTTATTCAGTCGTACCGAACTGCTGCACCAAACAAATAACAGACGTGGTCTTGTTGGTCAGTGGTTTTTTCAAGGTAAAGTCAAAATGGCGCCTTTAGACTTTGGTTACGCGTTTGGTTCGACTCGTGTGAAGATTGGCGTTTGACCCAAAGTCGGTCTTCAGGCGTTATTCACGGCTGGCCAGACGTGAAGAACGCCTCAGCCGCTCCAAATAAAATCAGTCGAACTTAATTGGGTCAAACGCGGTACTTCACATGAGCCGGGCTCGGGTCAAACGCCGTACTTCACATGAGCCGCGCTAGGGTCAAACGCCGTACTTCACATGAGCCGGGTTTGGGTCAAACGCCGTACTTCACATGAGCCGCGCTAGGGTCAAACGCTGTACTTCACATGAGCCGGGCTAGGGTCAAACGCTGTACTTCACATGAGCCGGGCTTCGGTCAAACGCCGTACTTCACATGAGCCGGGTTTGGGTCAAACGCCGTACTTCACATGAGCCGCGCTAGGGTCAAACGCCGTACTTCACATGAGCCGGGCTCGGGTCAAACGCCGCACTTAACATGAGCCGGGCTCGGGTCAAACGCCGTACTTCACATGAGCCGGGCTCGGGTCAAACGCCGTACTTCACATGAGCCGGGTTTGGGTCAAACGCCGTACTTCACATGAGCCGGGCTCGGGTCAAACGCCGTACTTCACACGAGCCGGGCTCGGGTCAAACGCCGTACTTCACATGAGCCGGGCTCGGGTCAAACGCCGTACTTCACATGAGCCGGGCTCGGGCCAAACGCCGTACTTCACATGAGCCGGGCTCGGGTCAAACGCCGTAGTTCACATGAGCCGGGCTCGGGTCAAATGCCGTACTTCACATGAGCCGAACCAAATGACAGTTTGGG
Source organism: Blastomussa wellsi (assembly GCA_947652115.1). Classification (NCBI taxonomy): domain Eukaryota; kingdom Metazoa; phylum Cnidaria; class Anthozoa; order Scleractinia; family Plerogyridae; genus Blastomussa; species Blastomussa wellsi. Next base: position 6,354,288 of record OX393566.1, on the reverse strand, counting down.
TCGACTCCGGCAAATAATTAAAAGATCGTCTGTTTGAGTCATACGTCAAACTTATTCAGTCGTACCGAACTGCTGCGCCAAACAAATAACAGACGTGGTCTTGTTGGTCAGTGGTTTTTTCAAGGTAAAGTCAAAATGGCGCCTTTAGACTTTGGTTACGCGTTTGGTTCGACTCGTGTGAAGATTGGCGTTTGACCCAAAGTCGGTCTTCAGGCGTTATTCACGGCTAGCCAGACGTGAAGAACGCCTCAACCGCTTCAAATAAAATCAGTCGAACTTAATTGGGTCAAACACCGAACTTCACATGAGCCTAATTGGTTGAATTGGGTTCGGCTAATGCGAAATACGGCGTTTGGCCCGGGCCTAAGCGCAGTAACTACAGGAAATGAGAATCACTTTCGGCACTCCAGTGCATGAAAGTCGCTCTACTTTACGTTTTTTTTTTTTTTTTTACTCTTTTTCAGATGAAAAAGTAGCTTGTGCGGCTATCGATGGTTTCCTTAAAGAACGTCAAACTTGGAACGTTTTGCAATGCGAAGCTGTGTGTTGTAGTGGCGACAAGTGTAACACTGAGAATCCAACTCTACCCTATCCAGGAAGCGGAGGTGTGTAAAGACAGTATTTTACTCATAAAATTGTCGTCGCTCCCAATGTGTGGCTTTATAGTTCAGTTGGTAGAGCATCGCACCGTTATTCCCAGAGGTCACGGGTTAGAATCCCGTTGAAGCCATAAATTTTTCAGGCTAGCTGACTTTTTCCAATTGCTTAAATTGAAAATAAAGTGCGATGATCATTTCTCACTTTCATCTACATCCGCAGATCATCTTTAAACTATTTTATGTCTTTACGTCAGCAATTTTCTTTGTTTATATAGAATCGATTGTAAGGGTGTGTACAAAGGTCATAAAACATATCTTTTTGCATTGAAATAACAACGGAAGTGGATGAATGTTTTGTGGAATCTACTTCAAAACAACTGAAGCTCTTTCTTAATTCGTTGAGATAAGACTTTTCATATCGGCAAGGGCCCCGCGATCGCTGCAACAAAGTATCGGCGATGACAGCGAGCAGGTTTTTATGGCTACGTTCACTAGTGATATTTAGATTGAGTCGTCCAACTGCTCTTAGGTATAGAAAAGTAAATAAACACTATTTCACAATTCGACTGTGACAAGCCCGAGTTTTCTGTGAGCGAATGGCATATTATGTAACTGTTACAGAAAAATGTTAATTGTTGGCTGTTAAATGGCCTACTTTTTTAACGGTAGCTGAAGTTATGAAAAGCCCCCCACATCTCACAGCTATAGGCCCTTTGGACAAGTTTCGTTTTGTGATGTTGCAAAAAAGGCCGTCGGCTGCAATATGTTATTTTAGCGATGAAAAATCTTTTCCCTGATTATATGGTAATTAATTTACAGGCACGCGGACGTCCACAGGAGCCAAACCAACTAATCCATCGGGACAGGAGAGCCAGCATGCCTTGTTCAGTGCTGGATTACTTGTCTTTCTACTCGCCTTTGGTAACATTTTGTACCACTTCTAGAAAAAACGCAGAGGAATACAAACCCGCGGTGTAAGCTACTTATTAAAAGAATTTCGTATTCTTGTAGTGTGGTCTCCTATCGTTGCGCCGTAACTTTAAGCTTTCATTACGGACCTTTAGCAGTGATGACGCGGACGTGAACGTGATCGACCGGAAGCTGGAAATACGAGACTCGACGCTACCACGCATGCCCCGTGGAGCACGACGCGTCGTCCACACCTCGTTCAGGACGTCATTTGCCGCCATTTGCCGTCTTGTTGTGAACGAGAGTATGTTTCGTGGAGTTTTTGCATTTTTACGTGGTTTCTTTGAGGTTTCTTCACTCCAAATGGCTCGGCAGTGAATAAGATAGCGTCCATAACATATTTGATCGGACCGCGAGGAAAAAACAGATCATCAGGCAGAGATTAAAAGTAAGCTTATGATTCGTGCATTTGTGGTCGCACTGCGTGTGGAGGAATGCCGGCGGATTGTGGCGATAAAATTGCACCGGGATTCGTATGAAACCTTATATAAGATATAAATCACATTCTGTCAACGGCATTACATTGCAATTTTTGCAATTTAATGTTGACTTCATTTTTAAAATTGAAAGACTTCCCGGCTTTAAAAATACAAACTATTCGTTAAAGTTGTGTTTTATGCAAACGACGATAATTTTGTCAACTTTGAATTGAAAAAGGAAACCACCGTAGCAGGCTGGGTAAGCGAAATAAATAACGATATTTAGATAGATCCTCCCCATCGGATAATAAAGACACTGCGTAAAAAGTCCAATATTCGGGCCCGAATTCACTCGAATACGAGCATGTCTCGTATATTGTAATATTCCGACGTATTCTAGGACGCCTGTTTTGAAATATACCTGGGATATATATGCTATTAGAATCCCGCCTGTTTTTCCGTATTCAAATTAAACACCCCAGGTGTGCATCACATATTCAAATAGGATACTCATGAATACTCCATGGGCAAGTCACGAATCGAATACTCTTTAATACTCCAGGTGTACTTCACGTATTGCGTACTCCTTATTCTATGGCATCACAATGACATGTTCGAGGCTAGAATACTCTAGATTATTTTTCATTCTGCGCAGTGAGACTTTTGAATCCTTATCTGATGGAGCTCAAATTTAGCAGAATGATTTGTATTTCAAACTTTTTGGCTTTTCGCTTTTAACTGCTTTTATCAGGAAAATGATGTCACACAGCTAAAACTATTTTTTGTGTGTGTGTTTTTCACATTATGGCACAAAAATTGTATGGTTTTAAAGGAACTCGTTGAGATAACATGAAATGTACAAATGGACAAATGTGTATTCGAATTCTTTCACCGCGTACTGCGGCGTATTTTGCGAGCTAAACTGGAGAATTCAGCGGGGTAAAATATATATCAGGAAATAAACACCGAATCACTGCCACCAGTGTTCAAGAAATCGCTAACTGTTTTTGATTCCTGTTCTAAATTCCCCCTGAAAGTTATAATAGTATTTGAGTTTATGTTCGTGGGCGTAATGTAACATTAGAGTTGATGTTCGCGAGTGTAAATATGTTTTTGGCCCGCCTCAGGCTTATTTTCGCAGCAAAGAAATAGCCATTTAGCGTTGTTGTTAGTTAAGTAGGTAGTAAACTGATGAACAGGCAGTTTGGTACTGAATGAGTTTCGTTCAACAAAAACAAACTTACGTTCACTTTAGTTGCTGCTTGGATTCATAGTTCCTCTAGCTAAGAAAAGCGAGCTTTATTGTTAGGCTTTCAAGCCGTTTTGTCGTTATAGAACTCGAAAACAGCGGATGGAAAGCCTCAACTGAATCAAACCACAGTTTGAAGTGCTGCTACTCCCTGCTACTCTGGCGCGAACAGTTGAGTGGTTTTCAATTCTGATTGGCTGGCAGCTTCAATTTTTTGTTTCTGATTGGTCCACGCGGCGGGCTCAAATATTTTTTACCCCGCTGAATTCTCTATTTTAGCTTGCAAAATATGCCACAATGCCCGATGAAAGTATTATAAAAATGTTATTGACCATTTTCGCATTGCCCACAATACACCTTGTTTACCCCCCAAAGTTTTGAATAAGCACTGTCTTCCGATTCTCTTGGGACGACTGTACTACCCAGGAGAAATGGGAAACAAAGGTTATGCAAAATTTTGGGGGGTAAGCAAGGTGTATTATGGGCAATGCGAAAATGGTCAATATGTAACTTGGCCCTCGTTAGAACTCATTTTAAAATGAACCTGAGTCGGGCCAAAAACATATATTTACGGCCGCGAACATCAACTCTATTGTTATATTGTCATTAATGTCTCAGTTAGCTCGGAAATCCTTCTTCCAAACCACTTGAGCTGGTCTGCCACAGTAGCTCAGTTTGCTTGGTAGCTAGGCAGAATCTTTATTTAGAGATATTTTAAGTCTGTTATTGAAATTTCTCTAAGCCCGATAAAACGTTTGCGCGAATGAAAGCGTGTGAAAGAGTACGTATTGTAGAAAGTTAAAGGACAGCGGGTGTCAAAAGAGAGCGAAAGACCACTGTGAGTATTAAAAGACAGAAATTTCCGTTCTTCTTGTAGGACGTGAACTACGAAGGTGAATTTTAAACGATGTGTTTGCATTGTCAGCAAAGCCTGAGTTCTGCCCACGGTAGAAATGCAGAATGCATCTAGTCAGTATGATTCTTAAGAAAAATATCAGTAATAATAAATGCAGCCGTACCATTGAAAATCCACTGACTACGACTTAACTGATCGCTATGCATGTTGCGAGAACATCGTTTTTTGGTCTCAGACATCCCCCTCCCTACCTCCCCCTCCCCTTCAGAGAAACTGAGAGGGCCGAGTTGTTAGTTTCAGATCCCCAAACGGAGGGTCACAAGACAGAGAAAAAGGCTTCTAACTATCAGACGATGTGACTTATGCTTGTCAAAAGATATATATATACACACAAGTATCAACTCACTTAGTGTAAAGACCGAATGAACAATTACAGACCCGGATATCGCTTCTTAGTGTTCCTAGCAAGATTATGGAATCTTGTGTATCCGATGCAGTCGTCCGACATGTTTTCCAAAATAACCTTGTCACACATAGACAATGGGCCTACCGCCAGGGGCACTCCACTGAACTACTGCTGGTACATCTTTCGGAAATCTGGAGAACAGCAATTGATGCCAATAAGGTGGTTGCTGTGGCCTTTGTTGACTTCAAAAAAGCTTTTGACTGTGTATCTCATGCTATGCTACTGCATAAGTTGAATTCTCAATTCGGAGTTCAGGGTTCCCTACTATCATGGCTGACTGATTATCTATATGTACGCGGATGACACCACCGTTTATTGTATTGGTGACACTGTCGATAACACTGTTACTTCTTTAAATAGAGCTTTATCCGAACTGAATAGCTGGTGCCTAGAGAACTCTCTAACCCCTCATTCGGCTAAGTGCGAAGTTATGCTTTTGATGAATAAACCATATATCGGCCCGCTAATTCCAGTGACTATTGGAGAGGAACGGATCGAGTGGGCAAAACATACTCGTCTTCTGGGCATTACTCTCGACGACAGGCTTTCCTGGGTCAACCACCTTACAGATGTAAAAAAGAGCTTTGTTAACAAACTGAATCTCTTGAAAAGGAGTTCGTTTTTAAGCCGAAAAGCCCAATTGGACTTGTACTTTAAGATAATATTGCCATCCGTTTTGTATGGTCTGGTAGTTTGGGAAATACTTCACCGAAGGGCAGCCAGAATAATATATAACTTACCCTACGATATGCATACTAATGAAGTATACCGTCAGTCGAATTGGAACACTTTAGCATTTTACTATAAACTACGATTAATTAAATTATTTCATAGCGTGTTTATAGGCGAAGCACCAGCGGCTCTTTCGTATTTGGCAAATAAACCTTGCACTGCATACAGTTTTAGACTCTCTGTTATTACTCCTGAGGAGTAATAACATAATCGTCCCGCGTTTCAATTCGAAGTTTCTTAAAAACTCTGTTAGCTACAGAGGCGCTATCCTTTGGAACGCTGTCTCGACTTATTTTACGGGGCAGTTTACTGATTTTTATCGTAAAGTAAAGAAAGACTTTTATTTTAAAGAGCTTGATTTTAGCGCCCAGTCGGTTCAGTCGCTGCCAAGGCACTACCAGGATTTTAATTGCTTTTAAATATTTTATGTCTTAATTTTAGCAGTTATTTTTATTTAGATGTAGTTACGCGAACTTATTTAAATATTACTCTTTTTAGGAATTAATTGTACATTCATGTTAGTTGTATGAGTAATTTTATCCATATTTTAACATCGTTTCATATTGTAACTTTTTTTTACACGACCCCACAAGCTTTAGCTTTAAATTTTATCGTGTTTAAATAAAGGATATGATGATGATGATGATGATGATGATAGAGACGAATAAGCCCGTGAGTGTCATGAAGAGACTTGTAATTATCAGATAGAAAGGATTGTGAGTGTCAAGAGGCCAATAAAAAGCATAAGTGCCAGAAGGCAGAAGGACATTTACGACATGAACAGAAAGAGACTTATCAATGTTAAAATACAGACAGATCTGTGAGTGTCAAAACCAGCGAGAGACTCTTAGCATAAGACAGGTACAGTGACACCTGCGAGTATAAAAAAAACAGTAATACCTAGGCTTTTGAGTATTTTTTTTTTTTTTATATCATGCAATACTTACAATACACTTACACTGCTTAAATACTACATTATGTTATGTTACTGCGCCTGCTACTAATCCGTTTTCACACAAAACTACTTACTTTAGGCTTTTGAGTATATCAAAAGACATAGGCTCAGTGTGTCAGTACAAAAAGACAGAGATATTCGAACCATATTCGGATCATAGGACTGATGTAGAGAGGCTTGTGAGTAGCTAGAGATAAATGGAGAGATTTGGGAGTGTGAGTTTAGAAGGATAACGATTTGCAAAGACAGAGTGTGGCTGATGATTGTCTGGCTATTATCAAAGACCGTGGGAGAGTTGGTGAGTGTCGCAAACAACATTAATCCAAATTATACTTTCAGGATTTAAGTAGTGTTCTGGTTTTGTTTTGCCACATATCTTTAAAAAATAACAGAACATGGAACCCCATGGAATGTTTGATAGAAACAAATTCAGCGCTCGTTTACATGCTGAAACCTATTGCCGGACCAGTTGCCGAATAATTCATTCCGCTGAGTTAGCACTTTTTGTGATATCTCTCCTGTTATAAGTTATTGCCTTGTATACAACCATGGTCCACAACAGTTTTCTCCTTTTTTAACATTTTATTACCATTTAAATTTTATGTTTAAGCATTACAAAAGTGCATAAAATGACATTTTAAAAAGCAACGACTTGTTACATTTCTTTTCCAGTTTTGAACACAATATATAATTGCTTACTGCTTAATTATCTAAAGTCAAGCAGGTTTTCAAACCCTCTGGTCAACTAATAATAACAGATCAATCAACAGCGATGAAAACTCTATTATTTTATTCCCCCATCCCTCGAAGACAAGTATAAATTTCAAATCGAAACTGACTTTTTTGTTAAAATACCATCAAAGACGTAACAACCCTGAAGTTGCTTTCGTTATAGCCAATACTTTCATCATTACCTCAGAGGCAAAGCTCAACACTTAGACCTAACCGACGGTTCGTATATACCTGCAAGATGGTTTATTCTTTTATCGCTGCAAGCATGACGGTTGTTGTTTATTTTGCAATTTTCTCCCTAACGGTAACCGTAGTTGGTTAGTATCGCTTCATTCTGAATGAAGTTTTGCGTTTCGCGCACAATCTTTGTTAAATCCATCATTCAATTGTCCCCATGGTAAATGCGTACTACTAAATGCCAAAAGTTGTATTCAATTGAAGACACTGTGCGTAGTCTTGAAGTTAGCAAATTGGGGCGGAATAGAGTCGTCTGAGCTAGCTCGACTGTTGATTCCTCTTTGGTGTGGCAATTGTCCTTGAAAGATACGCGACACGCTTAAAGTGCCTATGAAATGAAAAAAATGAGCTATTGAAAAATAAGCTTATCTGAAAGGCCTTAAAAAGTGAAGAAAAATGGCGTTTTCCTTCTTTGTGATAGCTCCTCTCGTTCCAGAGATATTCAAGATTTTTGTATTATGCAAATTAGGTACTGATGATGTCATAAGGTGTGACAGTATGGGTGTAAAAACACAAAATATGGCATATCTCTGCAAGTAATGATGCAATGTAATTAGAACTTTGCAAGCACATTGCACCCTAAGAAATACACCTCTTGATAAATATTTTGATGTTGCTATGGCAACAATCTTTTTTCCAGTCTCTTTCCTCTTTAAATCAAATATTACTCGTTTATGACTGTATAGGGCAAATGATTGATCCCATTTCAAGCGTGCAAAATGCCCATATTGCACTAGTTCTCCTAATTAACCTTTAGGAAGTGGACGATGTTTGCTCAACATGAAATACAGGAATAACCATTCCTGTATATTAGAGATCTCGAACCAGATGTGTTGCCATAGCAACACCAAAATGTACACCATCTGATGTATTTCTCAGGCTATAACATGGTCACCAAGTTTCAATTTTATTGCATCATTACTTGCAGAAATATGCTATATTTTGTGTTGTGACCCCCATACGATCACACCTTATGACATCATCAGTCTCTAATTTGCATAATTCGAAAGTCTTGAATATCTCTGGAACGAGAAGAGATATTACAAAAGGGAAAACGCCATTCTTCGTCATTTTTAGAGGCCTTTCAAATAAGCTTATTTTTCAATAGCTCGTTTTTTCATTTCATAGGCACTTTTTTCCAGTATCTTTCCTCTTTAAATCAAATATTACTCGTTTATGACTGTATATGGCAAATGATTGATCCCATTTCAAGCGTGCACAATGCCCATATTGCACTAGTTCTCCTAATTAACCTTTAGGAAGGCAGGGAGACTGCCCCAGCTAATGTTCTTTGTTGAAACACGACCACGTGATACCATTTTTCGTTGAAGCAAAAATATTACAATACAATTCTTGTATTATGAATCCGTTTGCAAACCTTATGCATAATATAAATGAATATTTTGAATCTGTTTTCTCAAATTTCTAGTGTCCATTCCTACAAATCATTTTTATACAAATGAATCTCCCATTAATGTCACACGAAATGCTTTTTCGCGTGTAAGGGTCATAATTTGGAATGGGATACCCGCAATTCTAAAAACGTGCTTGATAAACTTGAAACAGAAGACTCCTATATTGAGGTGGAAATGATAATTAACCACATAAAAAACTGATTTGCTAATATAATACGATTCTGCTTTTCCCTCTTCATATCTTTTCAATAAAATTACATGTAATTTACTTTAACTTTCTGTATAGCTTAAATCTGCGTTATTATGTGAAGCTAAGTTTTCCGTTTTCCAGCATGTTTGTAATTCATCGTGATGTGTCTTTTCCATTGCGTTTCTCGTGCTCATCTTGTCCCGCCTCGACTATAGCTTTGCGGCCATTTGCGGGACAAGCCCCTTATACTTTTCTTTTAAATTTGTAAATAAATTGTTGTTGTTGTTGTAAAAAAAATATCGAAGGCTTACTGTCCCAAAACTATTACCCAGTGTTTATTACGTAATTACAGTTGTCGAACATAATAAAAGGCAAGTTACGGTTTGTGGCTACTAACAAAATTACAATTTACGAGGAAAAAACTAGTCGTTACCCATTTTCAAGGGTCGCGACCGCAGTTATTTCATATACTTATTATACGTTATACTTCAGGTAATAAAACAAATCAAAAACCGCTTCTCCAAGTTTTAGGTGTTGCATCATTCCAAACTTTAGATATTCGTCGAAATGTTCCGCTCAAACTTACAGAATCCAGTATGGAGCCACCTTGCCGGAAATGGCGTAAACATCTGGATTTTACTTTTGTTATATAGGCGATTGATTATCCTACTAAAATAAAATTATGTAAACAATTTTCCTAATGTTTTTAACTGCCAAATTGCTAAAAATCGCGAGATAAGTATGTGTTTTTCGACAAGCGGGATCGTAACTTTTATGTCACGCACCGCCACAAGTCTGCAATTCAAAATGCAATGGTTTCCAAACGAAGGACGCTATTGAGCTGAAACGTTGAAAACAGATTTAAAATTTTGGTGGCTCTTCGGGTTTTGAATTTTGGAATTTGATGACGTCCCGTGACACTCTATTCTTTACCACTACTGATTCGCTTTATCGTTAATTATGTCAAAGCCGACACTTATAATTTATACTTTACTTTTCTTATGTTTTTGATCCTGAATAAAAGAAAAAAGTCATATCTGAATAAATCAAAAACTAGTTAATTGAGAAGAATTCAGGCATGTTTGTGAGTAATTACTATTTTACCATGTCATTCACGGGCCCATTCAGCCTCCCACGCAGTAATTTTCAAGGGATCACATTTCACTATCTTCCCCAAAAAAGCGAAACACGCGATCCCCTAAAAACGATTGCGTGGGAGTCTACATTCGCACTTGCCGGGACAAGTCTGTTGACATTGATAGATTTCATGAATGATTGTTGCAAGACAAAAGTGCGAACATGTTTCAAATTTGTGGCAGACCACTTGTCCAACAATACATTTCAACAAATTGATTGGTCTGCTTTACGCACGCGATACGTAAATCGTAAAGACAAGTGCAAAGTATTTATTTATTTTTCCTCCTTTCGTCTTCTATTTTTATTGACTAATTTGTTTTTCTCAAGCTTTAGTGCCAACCTACCTCCTATATTTAAAGAGTATTTAGTTTTACTCAGCTCGATTAGCTTTTTAGTTATTCTGAGTAAATGTTACCTTTTTTGCACCAATGTATTATGTTGTAAATTAAGTTTAAAGTTTTTTTTTTTTAATTTGGTAATACAGCTTGTTGTTGTTGTTGTTAAAATGTCCTGCCTCAAGGCAGGACAATTGAAAACAATCCGCATCTGCGTGCACCTTGACTCCAAAAAACAATAGGTTATTGATCGGGCATCATGTTTGTGTTCATATTTGTTCCACCTGGAAACAATACGCTATTGATTGCCTATTGTGTTTTACCTGAAAAATTTAGCCAGTGTCTCAAGTTCCGAGAACAAATGCATTTAAATTTGCATCACCGAATTTTTATTTTCTCTCTGCTGATAAAATAATGAGTCTTTTGCATGTTTACATCAGACTGCCTGGTTTCACCACCAAAGTTCGCTTTCGAAGTGCAAACTTGTAAATTCTGAATGAACGAATTCCCAACACTACATAAAAGATGAAAACAATGGCCACTTGAAAACTGCAAGTTGAGAATAATTCGCGCAAGCGAGGCTTGGTGGTGAATTTTGAGCATATGAGGTCAACACGCGTAAGGCCTATTACGTAATCGTCACAAGCTATATCTTCATCGCATGCCTCTTTACATCAATCTCACAAGCCATTATGTGATGATTTTGCGTTTTGCTTTCTTTTAGGATGCTGAGAAATGTACCAGGAAACCAAAAGTGTGTACAGAGCTATTGTTTTGATAATTTTCACCTTTTGTTCTCTTCAAGATGTCTCACTTTGACAACCTGCCGCGACAATTTTTTGTCATTAATGTTAGGAAATGCCAAAACTTGCCCGCAACTGCGAATGATCCCCTACGAAACGTACAAGCTTCAATTTCTACAGTCTTCAGAAAACAAATTGTTCTTGTTGTTGTTGTTTTCAGTACCTTGCAGCTAACAAAAGAGTTCAATTTCTTGAAACGTTGCTCGACTAATGCGGCTACATACCAATTCCAATGCGGCTATACACCAACGATAATACGTTTGGATCAACCCTAGCTATTCACATATTAAAAACAGAAATGAAAACGTTTATAATTAAAATCAATTTACCTGCCTTCGTCTTCTTCCTCGTTGAACATGTAGATGCTGTTTAAAGTTTGATTAATTTGGCCGTGGCTTCGGCCTTTACAGTTAAATAAGCCTTATCGAGTGCAAAATATTGTATGTAGATTAAAAACTTGATGTCGTCATGCTATTAACAAGGAACGCCGAAGACGTTAACGGGTTTTACGATCAAACGTCAAGAAATTGTGAATTATAAAGTTTATTTCAAAATTATGACTGCATTATCTCTAAGTTCCACAATTCTTCTTTCTTGCACGTTAACAAAAGAATTTTCTTCCCAAAACTTTAAGATTTTGTGGACTTTTTCTTTCGTTTCGTTTTGACGAACTTCCAGTCTATTTGTTAGAAAATCCAAAAGATAACTTCCTTCCTGGGACGAACTATCAAAAATGGCAGTGATATCAAGAGCGTTAGAATCACCTGGACATGCAAGATATTTCCATCCTCTCTGGGTCGCTATAGCAACAACATCCTTATTCCTGGGGAATGAAGGGTTACGTTGATCGGGAAATTTGGCCGCTAACTTCAACATGGGGTCGTCTTCGCCGTGAGTGATAGACATTATGATGCCTTCCTTTCCAAGCAGCTTCTCGTAGCAGTGAACGAGTGCGTCTTCTATTCCGAGGTAATAGATGCTGTGTATGAAATGAACAACATCAAATCTGACGTCATCTTCCTTCTTCTGGAACGTGTATTCTTGGAAGGTCATCGGGACCCATTCAAAGGCGACATTTACTTTTTCCGTCAAATTCCTGAACAGATTTGCTGCTCTTGCACGAAATATCGACAGCCTACCTACGTCTGGTTCAATAACACGGTTGACTATTGAAATTTTTTTCTCTTCTTTCAGAAGAATCTTGCTGAAAACTTCTAGAAGGTTGATGTCATTTTCACCCTCTCCACTTCCAACACTGAGAATACGAAAAGGAGAGTCGTTTGATGTGCGGTGCCGTAGGAGCTCGCAAACTCCTTTGTTGATGAGAGGAATAATGTGCTCTTCGATGCATTTTGAAATGGTGTTCTCCTGGTGAGTTGAGGCCAGAAAACATTGAAAGGAGCGAGAATAAGCTTCGGGATAACAGTCTAGAGGCAAGGAAGTGATTTTATGAGCCATTTTTTTCTGTTATGTTGGTTGCGTGCGACCTCGGCCTTTATTAACGAGTGACTTCAAATAATGATATATTTTGTTTTTCTACAGTTTATCGAAACAAGACCCGTCCAGAATTATCCCCATATATTATGACATCGATGACGTCGTGACTCGGAAAATTCAATATAGAAAGAATGTAATCGCTTGAGCTATGGGTTGGAAGAAGATTGCTATCCGTTGGCAAAATTCACATGTCAAGCGTTCTTAAGGCTCAGTGCAATGCATCTGTTCAAACGACGTCAACTGTTTTAGCTAGCGCCACCGTTCTAATGCATGCTCCGGGGCAGTTTGGTGTTTCGGCCGGGACGAAGAAAGACGGTTGTATTCAGGTGGCTAGCCAATAGAAGCTCGTCGGTGAATGCGCTGATGACAGATCGGAAATTATCGCTTCGTGAAACCAAGGCTTCTTGCGCTTGTACAGCATACACGGCGTTTCTTTTCAACAACAATAAAGCTTTGTTTAAGCCAAGGTGGCAGGGAAGATCGCTGATGAAGCCATAAATTATTTGTTTTTCAGACAGGATGATTAAATTTGGGTTCTGTCCAATCCATCAGAGGAAAAGTGATCCAAAATGTCTGCACACAAGGGCAAGTTACAAAACAGGTGTTTTAAGGCTCGTTTCTGAAAAAAGGTGACTGTTCTCTTGTTGAACGAGGGAGTCCATTGAAAGAAAGCTTCTAAAGCTTCTTTATAAAAAGGCAATCGGAATGTTTAAAACTCGAAGTTGTATTGAAAAAGAAATCGGCCACCAATGTTACTTTAACAACTAGCAACAGCACTGCCGTTCGTGCAGCCGTCCAATAATCCAAGTGAAATCGTTTACTAAGGCAAATCAGGCATGTGTAATATAATAGCTGTGTGTTTAATCTGGTTGGCTGTTTCCCCCCAGATAAAAGATTTGATTGCCTGATTCACAGTAATGGCGAAAGACCTGAAGGACGAGGGAGACGACAACTTAGAATTGTTAATGACCGTTAATCGTGTAGTTTTGAAATAGCAAAAAATCAGTTAAATTGTAATACGATCATATGAGATTCCTATATTTAGAAGGGTTTTCATTGAAGTAAGTTTTTGTTCAAAACTTTCGATTCTCTTTTTACCACATACTGAACACTTCTGGAACGCATTTAGCAACTGAAACAGGTTTTCAGCAGATTCGAGGTCAGCGAATTGCGAGCCCGGGAGAACGAGATTTGTTACGCTATTTAGACCGAGAACCTCAGCCGAGGACTATATAGCCCATACATTGGAGAAATCTCTGCCTCCCGGATTGTGACACCTAAAATTCTTTGAAACTGTATCTTTATTCCTCTAATTATCTTATGTTGCCTGATTGCGTTGGCAAGTATTTCTGCCCATATAGTACGAAAAAACAAAGTTTTGTCTAACGTAGAATCTGAGGCCCGAAATTAAACATCTAGTTTCAAAAGAAAGCATTGCAATGGCGCCAATGCTCATGCAGCCACCGAAGAACAAACGCAATACGCTCAGATCGATATTTGCTAAACCAGGTTTTTATCCCGGTGAAAAATCAAGTTCTATGCCCCGAGTTATTAAAAATATTACCCCTGATCATTTTATTCCGACGCATCCTCGGAGATCCACGGGGGAAAGTTTACAAGAAGTCGCAAGAGTGACCCCTGGGATACTACACTTCCACGACCAGTTCCACGACCCAAATGTTTGTGGCCAATCGATCAGAGGCACGCATTTGAATGGGTCGTGGAACTAGTCGCTTAAGTGTAGCTTCCCACGTACACTCTTGCGACTTCTTGTAAACTTTCGGCCGGATTGTTCCGACGTTGAAAGTTCTTCATAATAATAACACAACAGACCTTTCCTTTAATTAATCTCTGGTCTCAAGTTACGCCCTAATAATACCGGAAATGAACCAAATTCTTTTCAAAAACCCAGATGCCACTTTGCTATGTGTGACCCGGGTGTGACCTTTTTAGTCCGAGATACATCAGTACATAAACAGGCTTTCACAAACAATGAAAAACAAGTTATGTTTAAGGCCATCAAATTAACTGAGATATCAAGTTCTGTGCCCAGGGTTCAATGAAAATATTTCCCCTGATCATTTTAGTCCAGCGTTGAAAGAAAGTTGTAAAGTAATATTGCTACAATAGACATCTCCTAAACGAAGGCCTCAGCTCCTCAAAAACAAAAGCACTTCGCCGAGAATTCCGCGCGCCAGCTACGCAGGTTATATACTTTTCAAAAACCCAGATGTCAGTTTGGTCTTTCACTGAGTGACCTTTCACCTCGGGTGAATTCGGCAAACTGAAATCAGTTTTCCCTTGGTAAAAAATCTGTAGTGTGACAGAAATTTTTTAATCTTTATTTAAAACAGTCAATAGTGAGCCATTGTTTATGGAATATGGCAAATCATTCTTAGTGTGATAACCGAGAAAGATCTATCGCCGTAGAAAGTAGCTTTAGTATTTGGAGTTGACAACAAAAGCAAGAGGGTTTGTATCAAAACAAGGTCTCCTTCAGCCTCAATTCCACTCAAAGGCTTGGTCACTAAGTTCAAAACTATAAAATGGCCTATTTATTTGTCGACTAAATCGATAGCGCACGCAAGCCAAATTCAAATGACTTTTTCACAAATTCTGACTTCCAAACCCCTTTCTGTTTCAATCAATTATCAACTTTATACGCATTGTAGAATTTAAAGGGAAACTTCCGACTACAAAACTATATTTCATGAAAAGCGTGCCGATGTATCCTTTATCATTTTGCTATTTTCGTGACTTTCCGTCATGAACGCTTCGATTATGCCGGATCTCGTGATAAAATAAGTCACGAATGTGGCAGTCTGTACTAGCCTGGGCGATACCAAACAATTCGACAAATTTCCTCCGCCAAATTTTCAGTTTGGCAATCGTTTACGCAATGGTAAGCGCAGAGTGCCAATCACCTTGAAATCGAAGATGGATATACACTTCCAAAACGTAGAGATTTAATCTTTTTGACGGATGTTTTCCCTCCATTCAAGGCGCGTAATTTGAAAATGACTTGTTAACCGGAAATGGTGACAGGATTCCTGGGGCGAACTTGGAATGATTGAGGCGCGGGGTCTCATGGGAAGGAACGAAAGAAAAATTTCGTCCACCCTAAGGAATTTCCTTTACTCATGAAGAAAGAGATAACTTTATCCTTATATAAGGGCTCAAGACTAATGATATACTTGCTTCGTTATTCATTGCTCGAAAATAACGTCTAATGCTTTTGTTTTTCTTCGTGTGATTTTCTGTACTAATTGTTATTATATTAAATTTCAACCCGTGAGGTATTTTGAGAAAATTTGATCGTAGTGCTGCAGCACTTTGAACCCTGCAATTTTGAACTCGGTAATCTCGAAAACTCTGCTAATTCAACCTCAAATCAATTCCTTTCAAGCTAGCACTTTTTTATTTCACTTGCCGTTTTGAACTCCTGCTATTTTGAACTTTTTTGTGTGTTCGAATTAGCTGGGTTCGAGTGTTCGCCCAGAAAGCCAAAGAATGTGATGGAAATTAAGAATAACACGAATGAGCTGGCTCAAAGAGCCTTTGTTTAATGGAGAACAACATCTTTATGCATGAGCCAACGTTAACTGTAACAAACCCTCTATCCCAACACTATTACTCGAACAATTGCTAAGGCTAATTCTACAAGAAACTCATTCCAGTTCACTGAAAAAAAAACTACCTCCAAATACAGGGTACAGCCATATGCACAGAGATGACAGCAGCATTTACATTGACTCATGTAATATATTGCGTGGGTTAATCCGGACGCTTCTTGTTTCGATAAATTGTACAAACACCCAATTGCAATTAAACGGCGTTTTCGTAGGAAAAAGATAAATGACAAAAAGGAAAATTGGAATTAAGACAGACAAACTGCATTTTCGAGTTGTAATAATTCCCAAAGCGGTCGTCTGTACGGTATAATCACACGCCTGGAACTTTCCCTTTTCTGTAACTAAAGTACATCCAGGTATTCCTGTGAATTATATATATATATAGATATATGGAAGCTATTAATAACGATAAAGTAATCAACTACTTTTGCTTGTTTTTCATTCTTATGTACAACTAATTGCAATAACGTTTGCATATAAAAACAAAAAGGAAAAAGTAATCAATTAGGTTACTCGTTGTAAATAGTATCCACAATTTTGCAAGAATACGCATAAAACATTTGCAGAATTATAATATGAAAGGAAAACTTCAAATTCTACTGTTCTGCCGTATGTGACTGCTTTGAAAATTATTCCCATCAATGAAGGTAGTTTGTTTACCTAATTGATGCTTATCAATTCAAGAAATATTTCCGGAATGTTAACGTAATTATCCAATCCGTGGCCGGGATAGGAGCACTTGTATGTATAATCTTGCTCTGTACCTTATCAATTACAGCGCGGAACAATAGAACTTTGAGATTTTATTGTAAACTTAATAGACTCCCCAGGTACCATAGTCCCATTAGCTCGTCAAGGCTAAAGGCTGAGTTCGCACACAACCAATATCACGGACAAGATGGCTCTTCAAACCACTCCCTTGCCTCTTGACTGCTATCCTGAAGCTTATTCTCGCTCGTTTGAATCTTTTCTGACATCAACGCAGCAGGAGAACACTATTTTAAAATGCATTGAAGAGCACATTGCGCCTTTCGTTAACAACGGAATTTGCGAGCTTCTTGAAAATCACGCATCCAACAACACGCCTTTTCGCGTTCTCAGTGTTGGAAGTGGAGAGGGTGAAAACGACATCAACCTTCTAGAAGCTTTCAGCAAGATTCGTCGAAAAACTGAAAAAGCAATTTCAATAGTCAACCGTGTTATTGAACCGGACGTAGGAAGGCTGTCGACATTTCGTGCAAAAGCTGCAAATCTGTTCGGGAATTTGCCGGAACAAGTAGATGTCGCCTTTGAATGGGTCCCGATGACCTTCCAAGAATACACGTCCCAGAAGAAGGAAGATGAGGTCAGATTTGATGTTGTTCATTTCATACACAGCATCTATTACCTCGGAGTAGAAGACGCACTCGTTCACTGCTACGAGAAGCTGCTTGGAAAGGAAGGCATCATAATGTCTATCACTCACGGCGAAGACGACCCCATGTTGAAGTTAGCAGCCAAATTTCCCGATCAACGTAACCCTTCATTCCCCAGGAATAAGGATGTTGTTGCTATAGCGACCCAGAGAGGATGGAAATATCTTGCATGTCCAGGTGATTCTAACCATCTTGATATCACCGCCATTTTTGATAGTTCGTCCCAGGAAGGAAGTTATCTTTTGGATTTTCTAACAAATAGACTGGAAGTGCGTCAAAACGAAACGAAAGAAAAAGTCCACAAAATCTTAAAGTTTTGGGAAGAAAATTCGTTTGTTAACGTGCAAGAAAGAAGAATTGTGGAACTGAAAGACAACGCAGTCATAATTGTGAAAGAAAATTTGTAATTTCCAATTTCTTGACGTTTGACCGTGAAGTCTGTTTACTTTAATTTCCTCGTTTTTAGAATGACGACGCCAACACTTTAACCTATACACAATATCAATCTACAAAGTTGGTTCACTGTAAAGGCCAGAAGCTAAGGCCTAATAAATCAAAGAGTCCATGTTCATGTGCCGTCTAATTATAAACGTTTTAATATGCGCGGAAAGGGTTGATATACACGCATTAGCCTTGGTATATAGCCGCATTGTATTAGTCGAACAAAGTTTCAAAAGATGAGATGCTTTTGAATTTGTTAGCTGTAGGTACTAAAAGAAAAGCAACAAAAAAAACATATTTTATTTACACATGGTAGAAACGTTTGCACGGTTTGTCGGGCCGTTTTTATAAAAATATTGCAAGCAAGCCGCATATTCTTTCATTTATTCATTCTTTTCAAGCATTTAAGGGTATTTGTCGACTGGTGTTGGAAATTATGCTGCATTACGCAGATGTATATGTGGGATATTTTGGGGGTTTCAAGTTTAGTTTTAACTGGCGTTACTGGCTTGTTAGTCTCTCGCTTAATATTGACCAAACGATATCTTCTCCCTTGCGATGTTACTGAAATGTATGCAAATGTGTCCTGAGAATCTTGCATGCTTTGGATGAAGAATGTTTTTGACATGTAATAATCTAGGACAGCTATCTTGTGAAATAATGTAGGTTATCCTAAACTATTTTTCAACAAGTAACACTATACTGTATTTTTAATTATCTTTCAGGCGATGTTACTGAAATTTATACAAATGTGTCCTGAGAATATTGCATGCCTTTCGATGAAGAATGTTTTTTGACATGTAATAATCTAGGACAACTATCTTGTGAAATAATATATGTTTATATCCTAAACTATTTTTCAACAAGTAACATTATCGGTAGTTTTAATGATCTTTCAGACAAACAATATCTTCTTTCTTGCAATGTTACTGAAATGATAAAAATACATTAAAAAGATATTGACACGACATTATTTATGCTTTTAGAAGCAAACAATTTTTGAATGGGTTGTCATAAAAGCCGGAATCCCGGAATGCCGAAATCCTAAATTCCGGAATAACTTTTTTTAGAAGGCAAAAAAAGAGAAATAAGAAATAGCTTTGGGAAGTGTTAAGCCCGGCGATTCATCTTGGACTGGAAAGAACCAACTCTTATGATTGAAGAAGTTTTCAACTGTTTAGTAAATGGAAGGGAACGTTAATGATGACGGGATAAAACAGTTTTTGAACTCGGTTATCGCACAAATTTTCTCGAAGATCAGTTATTTTCTTCAACCCTCTGCTTTGGCAGTGAATAATTAATTTCTGTACAAGAACCTGAGAGGTTACGATATTTCCACTACCTTGAGGAATAGTTATTATTATGATTCTGTTATTCGTCCTTTTCAGTTACCTTCTTCCTTATTTGTGTAATACTTCTTGTTTCCATTTGGATCATCTCTTGCTCCCTTATTCATTTTTTTGGTCGTCGTCAAATTGTAGGGTTCAACTTGTCAAAGATTTCATCCATAAAAAGGATACATGCCATAAAAATCTCTGTCTATAAGTTAGTTCAACCTTTTTCCTAATTTTTACGGCATTCTCATGTTGAAAAGCGATAACATATTAAACAGTTGCGGTTCCAGCCAATTAATTATAAGGTATTAGTATACATGTGCCTCAATTGACCACCTCACGCTAACACGTTTTCTTGGCGAAGCTTTAAAAATAAACCCCCAAAAGTATACATTTTCCTGAAAGCTTAATAAATGAAGAATTCGATTACACCTCTTTTCTAGATAGGATAATAGGTTTAGAATTTTTGCACAATGAAGTGATTTTTCTCCTTTTGTCTGTATCAAGTTCGTTTACACGCCTCGATTGTTGCCGCAACGTGCATGTTTATCCTCGCAAACGATTCGTTGCACATGCTTGTGATACCCTTAAACAAACAAACCTATAACTTTTCAACCCAGTCTAAATTTAGAAATCGGAGACTCATTTTTGTAGCGCAGGTATAAAGAAAATATTTCAGCAAAATTTCAGCTCAATCGGTTGAAAGGTGGCTGTAAACGAAGTTCAAATGTGTGTTCATTTATGGTAAGTTTTATTTTCGAGATTTTTGCTCTATGCGATTGATGACACGAAGTGTCGGAAGTATGATGTATTGACGGACAACTCTAACGATCGGCTTACTGTTGCTATGGCGTTGATGACGTTCTACATTTGACAAACATACAAACATCCAAACGATCTAAAGATCACGGAATGACGGTGGTCCCCCCCCCACACACACACACGGTGGAGACCAGGGTGGAGACAAAAGGCAGCGAGTCTAGTGATTGTGCTGACAAGTTTACCATAATCGACTTTCTAATCTTTATAAAACGCCCACACTAGAAAAACTATTGCAGCAGAAAATTATGAAGATAGAGCTTATAGGAAATAAAATAAAAGGATCGTCGTAAAAGAACCACGATCGAAGTGGGATTAACGACTGCGCTTGTTGCTTCGCCATTTGACCCCCATTTCGTCCATTTCGGCTTCTTAAAGTTCTTTGCTCAGAAGCAAACGGGTACGGCACTTTCAGTTTCCGTGAGGACATCAAGAATACAACCCGCAAAGTTAAAGTCTAACGCAAGAACCTACTGAAAATACTGATAAAGAACCGGAGGACTAGAGCATGATCATATCGCGTGAAAGACACTTTTGTACGAAAAGTTTAGTGGTGAAATAGGGCGCTCACGTGAGGTTTGGCGGTGAATTGACAGTAAGCGATGACAAGAACTTCTCGCGCCGCTCAGCTGGCGGTAATTAGCAATTAAAAATTATTTTTATTTCTATCTCGGCAACAAAAGAAGCTTTTCAATTTTTTTTATTTGCAAAAGATAGACCATAAAATTTTCCAACAGGGCATCCAAAAAAGGAAATATACCTTTTTGAGCGAAATTGAGTTATACTGATATCTTAAAACATTCTGTTCTCACTGCGAGAGAAGGTGTGTTCCGTGCAAAGAGATGATTAGAAAAAAAAAATGTTAGTTATGGAAAGCCTCTCGGATACCCTTAAGTTTTCTTTAATTGTTTAAAGTATTTGTTAAAAAAACACGCCTTTTAATTTTGTAAACATATTTTCAAGAGGTTATTACATAGAAGCAAGCTTCACTTCGAGAATCACCGCGGCATAAGCATAAGTCGACATAAGGATAATCACAAGATGAACAGGCATTATCCAGTCGAACTTAATAGACCCTTCTCCAAAATGGCGTACCCCCAGTCATACAAACGTCTGTAAATTTTTCAATTTTAAACTTACATTTTTTCAGCTGATATTACACCTGAAATGCTGAAACTTTGCAGGGTTACTAAAGTAAAGGTGTTCTTTCTAGTGCTGGTATACGCAGTTTTTGTTTTAACTTATTTGTCTATTGGGTCCAACGCCGAACTTCACATGAGCCTATGTGTTTGGCTCATGTGAAGCACGGCGTTTGACGCGAGCCTGAGCGAGCACATGCGAATGTAATCGGCCGTAAGATAGCCGCTGATTGGCTCTTCTTTGAGTGCTCGTATAAGGGGATTCCTGATTGGCTGTTTTCTTCAAACCAACGATGGAACCAACATGCACGATTGCCATAGGCCTACGGACCGGGGAGACGAGGGGGGGGGGGGGGGGGGCTGCAGCCACTCCAACCCCTTCCCCCCACATTTTGGGCAACTCAGATTATTATTGCAGCAATTTGGGCAAGGCAACTTGTGAGATAAATGGCTTTTATATATTTTATTGTCAGGGCCTCGAGTGATAATCAGCTCAATAACTGAAAGGTAGTTTAGGCCCGGGTCAAACGCCGTACTTCACATGAGCCGAACCCAATTCAATTACGACTTTGGGTCAAACGGCGATCTTCACGAGTCGCACCAAACGCATAATCGAAGACCAAAGCCGCCATTTTGACTTTAACTTTGAAAACCACTGACCAACAAGACCACTTTAGTTATTTGATTGGTGTAGCAGTTCGGTATGGCTGAATAAGTTGGACGTTTAATTATCACTCAAACTGTCAAACAGGCGTTCTTTTAATTATTTGAGTCGACCCAAACTGCATATCATTAGGTTCGGCTCATGTGAAGTACGCTGTTTCACCCGGGCCGCATTTTAAAACGGATTTCTTCTGGTGAGTTGAAGCAAAAAAAAAAACATTAAAGCAATTAAGAAATGGAAAAAAAAAAAACAGCTATTGAGAAATAAGCTTATTTGAAAGGCCTTTAATTAAAAATGAAGAAAAATGGTGTTTTACTTCTTGATATCTCCTCTCGTTCCAAAGATATTCAAGATTTGTTTATTATGCAAATTAGGCACTGATGTCATAAGGTGTGACAGTACGAGTGTAAACACACAAAATATAGCATATTTCCAGCTTTGCAAGCACATTACACCCAAACAAATACACCTCTTAATGCATATTTTGATGTTGCCATGGCAACAATCTTGGTGCCACTCTCTTCTCTCTAATTCAAATATTACTCGTTTGTGACTGTATAGGACAGCATGATCCCCCGTCCGATTCCATGTAAAACACCGCTGATCTCCATCCCACGGGTTGTGATCCCAGATCCCGGGGCTATGAACCCTGTTCCCACTCCTGCACAGGCCTTTGATCGCTGACCCCATATACCTCGTTACCACGTTATCTTATATATAAATATGAAGCTGGCGTAAAGGTCAGCTTTAAAAAACGCAAAGATAGTGTAAAGCTGCTTACACCAGCTTTAAATTCAGTCGGCTTTACATCGCAGTAAAGTTACTTTATCGTGCTGTGGTTTGTAACAGATTTGAAGCGGACTCGCCACAGGTCACCCAAGCTCGATATATGAGCAGCTCTTATGTTGACCTTTGCATTGTTACGTGACTTGAGCAATCTGCATATTTATAAGAATTTGTATGGGGAAAGAAATAAAGCCGAAAAAAACGAAAAATTAACCGTTGAATTACAATAAAAACCACTCACCTGAACTCGTGCGCTTCCTTCTTTGTGTGGTGTGTGGTCAACATAAGAGCTGCTCATATATCGAGCTTGGGCTACCCGTGGACTCACCGAACCGCTGTCACACATTTGAGTGATGGGGAACGGGGGTTCTCTAGGAATTTTGGGGTGGGTGGAGTGGTATTTCCATTGCGACTCTGAAATCCTATCACACAGCTAGATTACAATTGTTATGTCGTCACATGATAACCAACAATACAGATGTATGTAGGGCCAAGTGCATTGTCAGACCCTGAAGTTTCGCTCTTTTGTTGAGCAAGATCCTGAAATCTTTACTCTCGCTGGACCAACGCAAAATAAGATAGTTCCGAGAGAGCCGATATGGAATTTATGTCGATACTTTCAGTGACAATGGCTGACATCTTATTTCCTCCGACCGCTTGTGGTCATTTACTTGAGCAGGTGCATCACGTGGTACATATGCACGTGTATCACGTGACACGTTATTGAAGACGGCGGGAAAAACCTCGTCCCCAGGGCCATCCGCGTGGTGCCGCACGTGGATAGCCCTGGAGACAAGGTTGCGGCGGGAAAAATCTGGTGTTACGGTAGTGGAACTTTTAGCCTTCAAAATCTAAAAAATCCTGAAAATAAATCATCTTAGAAAGTGCGTTCTGTTTCAAAATTTATTATTGTTCCTATCAATAAGATTCTTAAAAATAATTCTAATTCATATTTAAGAAATAATTCATATTTCACAAAACAATTCGGTAGTGTCGTAGTTTTCGTAGGCTTGTAATTCTACTGGTAGCAGTTGCTATTGTTTTAGGGGCTAGGGGCATTGTTCCTGTTGTTTGTTTTATTGTTTTCACGCAGAGTATCGAGCCATTCATGTGAGACCTTACGAGAGCTGCTCCATCGCCAAACAATTAAGTTGGACGATCCGATATAAACCCGGATGACTACCCAATAGAGAAATTATGTGCTAGTTAAGCAATAGGCCACTTCCAAATGTATGAATAATGTAAACTGAAAATGCGAAATGCATGAAGAAATGACATACGTGGAGATTCAAAGCTTTGTTTCGCCGTCTCCCTATTTTTTTTCTCCCTTTCATTTTTTGTTGTGTTGCACTTGCGTTTGTTTTACGTTGAATTATGTTTTGTTTTACTTTCAATTATTTAAAATAAAGAAACCGACCAAGAATTGCCAAATTTCCCAGCAGTTCTTGACAGCTGAGACCGAAATCTATAAAAACGATTGATCCGGGATCACATGTTAGTTTACAAGGAAAGTTGCGATATAAACCAATGACAATGCTCTTGTTTCTCTGGGAAGAAATTGAGTCCAGTGCCGTTGTTAGGAAGTGTAAGATATTCAATAACGAGAATGGGATCAAAAATCACTAATGGCTTCATACGAGAGCGTGTATGGCGATAAAATACGTTACGGTTAATTGTACCCCTTTCCTCCTCTTCCGCGACCCCTGGGACCACCACTACCCCGGTCGCCCCTACTCCGACCCCCCCTGCCGCGATAACCCCCTCTTCCACCCCTCTCTTCACCGAATAGCCGCTTATTGCGTGAATGATCAAACGTTCTGTGGTCGCTTCTTCGTTCATCTGTGCTTTCAGTTCTCTGTGGATGATTCTTCCTGTGTGTAACAGTGCACCATTCTGCGGTGCTGTCACTACCTTGCGTTCTTCCACTGTCACCTCCACTGCACGTCAAATCATCATTACTCTTTGTTTCAACGTTTCTTCCTTCGTCATTAACCGCGTTAGTTTTACCTCGCTGTGCACGGTTTCTAGAAGAGTCGCTGCCTTTTCTCGAAGGAAGGTGCACTTCTCCTTCGCTAGAGGTCGCGCGCTGTTTCATGGCTTCATTTTCCTGAAAATGCGGGCTTCTTGCCGCATATTTTGAATCGCTAACACTGCGTTGATAGTTCTGTTCCAAATGGCGCCCTCCTCTCGCACCTCTTCCCCACCCTCCCCTCCCTCTCGATCGCTGCGACTGCTGATGCGACCTTGGCTCCTTTCCAGCATTCTGAGGGTGATCTAAGGGAAAAGACGACGCGCGAGGCTTGGGACTGCTGTCTGAGATCCAGCTTGCATCCCAGTTTGATGGATAAACTGTAAAGTAAAGTAGAACCGTTTTCTTTAGTAGGCTTTTGGCAGCAAAGATTACTATAACAAAAACCAAACAAAACATTCACACACAAACAAACAAACAAGTAAGCAAACAAGCAAAGAAACCAAACAACTTTCACGTCCTGCAGCCATTACAAGGAGCGACAAACTAATGCGCAAGTGAAAATGAAAGTTGATATCAAAATGCTTCCCCAAAGTGTGGAGATTAATAACGAGCACTAAAATTTATAGTCTTAGAGCTCGCAAGTTATTGAACAAGGATTTGGCAAAAATAAATGAATGCGTCACTAACGTCCGCAGGCGCAAGCGATCGAACACTGTTGTAGACGCCATTAACCAATTATTTTGAAGTCAACTGTCGTCCAAAATATAATCTACCACAGCAAACTGCTTGTTCATGCCATTCAATATGTTCCAACGGAGTAGCCTTGCTGGTGTCCTGGGGTGACTATGAAGTCTGAATTTATTTCACGTAGGACTTAAATCACGGATGGAGCTATTTTGTAGGCTTGCCCCCACGCTCACCATAAAATCAAATATAAATGTCACTTCAAGGAAAGCGCAGCGTGAATATCGACATGCAAATCTGGAAAGTACCCTGGGTGAGACACTGTGAATATTGGAAAACTCCTAGCAAAGCCCCAGCTGTTCATGTTGACCGAGAAGTGCCGCGGAAGTTACCTTTGTAAGACTGAGAGCTGGCCGAGGCACTCCAAGGAGAGCTATTGGTAGGGCTCCGTACAGTGGGGGCTGTAGCAGAAGGGACCAGTCTTGATGGACTCTCCTGAGTTCTTTTTGTTGGACTAGGAGGACCACTGATGGCCACTTTCTGAGCCCACGTCACTGGGAATGCACTAGTGTTCAAATGCTCATGTTTACTGCGAACCGCGTTCAGCAGTGGTTGCGGGAGATTGGAGAAAGAGGAGCGTCTGGAACCAGAGGCCTGGAAACAAGACGAGAACATAATTATTTATAAAATACTACGCGCGCTCTCATTGGTTGATAAGTGCGTTAAGACGAGAGTATTGAAACGCGGTTGTGACGTTTTAGTTTCGTGCGTTTTTTTAAGAAATATTTCATAAAAGCAATAGGACTTTTTCCGTGTTTACGTAGCCTCATCTAAACACTCCAGGGAGAATTGGGAGAATTCTCGAAAGTTACACAAACTCGGGTTTGCTTAACTATCTCGAATTCTCCCAAACCTCCTCGTGTTTAGATGAGGCTATTTAAACACGGAAAATGTCATTTCTTGTTTAAGTGTAAACCCGAAGACCACAAACAACAGGGCCCAGAACCACGTTGCGGCAAACTTAATTCCTTTAACATAAAGGTTATTCTACACTTGGTTTTATTTCAAACAAAGAAAAAGAAAGAAAATACTTAGAAACGCTTGAGGTTGAATTCTTTCCGCTGACATCACCGAAACCGAAACTGCAGAAGCCACAGTTTTCTAGGATGTTACCCAAATCCTTACCCTAACGGTAACCCTAACCCCACTCGCAGGCTACCCAGACGTGGCCAATACTGCACATCATACAGTAGAAAGCTAATCTATTTCAGATCCTTGTCATTCTGCATAAAACATAATGGAATGTCTAATCTGCCTCGGGTCCTTGTTACGTAAGGTTTTCCGCGAAAAACCTGAGTTACTCCGACAGCAAGTTAATTCTAAAAAGAAATTGTGTCACTGGGAAAATAGAAATAAAAAAACTTGGTTTGTTATGGAACAGTTTCTAAAGCAAACAGACAATTTTGTATAGAGGGGGTAAGTTTCTAAAGAAACTGTGGTGCTGCGTCGGTGGGAAGTATAACAATATAATTTGGTTTTATCAACTGGGTTGATAATGTCAATTGGCCACCGTAAAGAGATTCAACAGCTGACGTTTCGAGCGTTAGCCCTTCGCTCCGACGAAGGGCTAACGCTCGAAACGTCAGCTCTTGAATCTCTTTACGGTGGCCAATTGACATTATCAACCCAGCTGATAAAACCAAATTAGACAATTTTGTAAGCTGTAATGCCGTCCGAGAGTATGATCTGAGCTCGCACGTTTCGACAATAAGACTCGGAAACTCTTCGGGTTCTACGAAGATTTGTCAGCCAACATTCTACCAGAGCGTTGCTAATTGACGCGACACAAGGCCGATTGCAACTGGACAATAAGACTCGGAAACTCTTCTATCCTACAAACATTTGTCAGCTAATTTTCAACAAGACTGACGCCAAGTGATACAACGCAAAGCTGGTTAGACAACAAGACTCCGAAACTCTTCGTGGGGGGAGGGGGAGGCGCCAAGTATCATGTGACACTTACGCTGAGAACACTAGGAGAGCCGGGAGGGGTTGAGGATTGTGAAGAAGTTGTTTCCAGGCGATTATTTATCCTTCCATTGGACCCCGCGGACTGCTTCAGTGTTAACTGGACAGTTTTTGTAATTGTGGATCCGCTTTCCTGAAGAAGAACTGCGTGAAGATGTTTGGTAGTTCTCGGCTTCTTGACATCACTCTGAGAAAGAAAATAACAGATACATCAATCTTTCATTAAAAAAAAAACATACCGCCAATGTCCTTGTATAGAAAAAGCAATCATTATAAAGTTTTATGCTATCAGGGGAAGTTTTCTTTGTCCAAATAGTTTAATTGGGGGGGGGGGGGGGAGATAAAGCCTCGTGCCTAGTGGCCCCTACTGCCGGAGCTTATCCCGGCTTCAGAAGAATTAAGAATATTTCTACTCCCCCCTGGATGGGATGCTAATCCATCGCAGGGTCATCCCCCAGCATTATGTCGCCGGTACCCATAATCACCTGGGTGGAGAGGTGAAGTGGGTGAAGTGTTTTGCCCAAGAATACAACGCAGTGCCCCGGCTGAGGCTCGAACCCGGACCGTCCGATCCGGAGTTCAGTGCACAAACCATCAGGCCACCATGCCTACCAAATGGTTCAATAATTATGACTAAAAACCTTAATTCCCCTAGAACAACAACAGGAAGCTGTCAACAAACACGAAACCTCTGAAGTTCGAAACTTAACGACTGCATTTTATGTTGCGGTCGATCACAATTATTACGAAAACAACAGACGAACTTTGATAAAAAGAATGGAATGGACCAAAATACATCAAACAGACCAAACGCACGTGACCTAAAATAAATACCGTTTACGCTTTTTTTTTTACTGACACCCCTGCTAAGATAACTAACAACAGTGTAAAACGCAACCACTAGTTGCTGTTTAGAGTTCATGTGATATTTATAGCCGAAGTAAGCGTCCACTCTCAAATATGGTAAAGCCTCGTGCCAAGCGGCCCATAATGCATTAAGTGGCAGGGAATATTTCTACTCCCCCCGGGATACTAGTACATCGCAGGGTTGCCCCCCAGCAATATTTCACCAGCATCCACCTGGATGGAGAGAAGCACTGAGAGTGAAGTGTCTTGCCCAAGATTTGATTCTGGTCATTGACGAACAATTTTTCTTTCTTTTTTGTGGGAAAAAATTCGATGATAGCCAAAAATATTCTAAGTGTCGCTAAAATGACATCGCTTGATTACGAAAGGGAAACATGCGTAGCCGACACAAAGCGCGGGAAAACGTGCGCGCGCGAGTCACGATTGGTTTTGGTTTTACTTCTGATTGGTTGAAAAAGTGGCGCGAGATTTTTAAAAAAATACTAAGTGTAGTGACGCAAAACCAATTCGCCAATTACTTTCGATACACAAATAGATCCGAGCAACACAAACGCTGTACCTCATAATTCACGGTGCACTCGACAACAGGGGAGTCTCCTGCAGTACTTATCTTCCAGCGGTCCATCACATAAGGAGGCTATGAGAGCAATGGAACAAATGAGAGTCTCGTAAAATCTGTTAAGAGATCAATAACTTACAACAGGCAAAACTCATCCACTTAAGCTAACCATACAACATCAGAGCAGTATTGCAACAAAATAAAGCCATATTGATGATTTTCATATGCAACAAATCATTTCTACTGGTGTACCTGATTAAGCGTTTGGAGTTCACTGGTCGACTTGATCAAGAAGTTTACATTCTAGAGACCAAAAAGGCATTAGTTTCCACTGACAGTTTCAAACAAATGAAATCGGTCTATGCTTACTTTCACAAGCAGAAGGGCCGTCTCGTCGCCATCGATTTCCAAGAACATTTTCCACTTGTGCTCCTGTCGAAAAAAAGAAAATCAATACGCAATCTACATGCATTCTTGTCTGAAATTCATTCATGGTCGACCAGTTATCGACAAAATCGAAAGACTGAAGAAGAAATATCAAAACCTTTATCTGTTTGTGAAGTCAAACATTCATAAAAACAAACAAAAAAATACACTACATAAAGCCTGCGTAGTACGTGTTTCCGCGGTTCGGACAAGCGAAAATTGAGACTAGAACAATGTGGAAACTCTCTTTACTCGTACAGAAACGCTTGTAACACAGGTTATACATAAATTATATAATGTTGAATTATTTAAAAGAAGGTATGATATATAAGGGACGGCACTTTTGAGAAGCACTATCTTCTTATCTGAGGTCAATTTGCGCTCTTTCTTTGTCGTCATAGTGTATTGATCAGTGGTCGAGACTAACAGTGCCCAACCAGCCAGGGACAAAAAGAATAAGGGTGTACGACAAATGGAGACTGCAGAATGACACTCTGGTTAGCCTAAACATCACTCCGGTTAGCCTGGCCACACAATCCCACAAGCTCTAAGCTTTAAACCTTATCGCGTTTAAATAAAGGATATGATGATGATGATGATGATGATGATGATGATGGTGATTGTAATCATGGCCTACCTTCCCCTCGGTAAAGGTTAACTTTCCCCTCGCCAAGGTCAACTCTCCCCTCTGAGGTGTACCCTCCCCTCACTTGGTTTGGACTTTGCCCTCGGCAGAGGTTGCCCTTCCCCTCATGAGGTTGACCTTGCCCTCAAAGGTGGACTTTACCCTCAAAGGTGTACTTTCCCCACAGAGGAGGCCAGCGTTCACTGGTTATAGGGGAATTGATTGACTCGAACTTCGCCAACGATACGCTACAGTATATAAAAAACGTTAACGCTAAACACGCGAATTAAAAGAAATTCTAACCTGAAATTTTCCGCTATCGTATTGGGAGTTTTTATTCACTTGACGTGGTCGCCGAGTTAATTGAAAGTCAATTAAAAACAAATAAACAAAATCCGGATTCTCTCCGTCACTATTGAAACCTTGGTTGTCAGGTCATACTGAATCCAAGCTCTTAAAATTTAACTGGATTGTTGCTTAAGAAAGTTAATTCAGTATTACAGGGCTTTTGTTTGCAAAAACACTCTACACAAAGCGTTAATTTTGAACTGCGTGTCGGACATTGCGTGACTCTAAAGACGCTCATGATCGATCTTATCTTTCAGGAATGTTACAACCTCGACTCGTGCTTTAATGCGAAACTAAATATTAAAGCACAAGCCAAATGCTGGAATTTCCTGATGGCAAACAGAAATCAATTTGACAATAGCAAATTCACAGCAAACACAGCGTAATCTGAAAAAGGTTGTAATTTCTGTAACGAACGTGACCTATTTGTAACCTGTAAGGGCCTGGTTACATGGACCGGGCAGGCCCGGTTAGCCGGGCTTGTTTCAGTTTACCGAGATCTTGGTACGTCTGTTAAACGCAACAAAAATCAACTTCGCGATTACATGACAACCGGGCCAGCCCGGTGAGCCGACAAAGGCCCTAAGATAAGAAACATGTAGAAAAGCATTAACTTTAAAAATGTCTGTTGCAAATCCTGTGCCTTTAGTATCCCAATTATTGATGCACACAAATAGGTATAAAATCCTATAAAATACATTTAACCAGACGTGTCACAGCAACCACCAATATCGCTTATCTCGTATTTCTTTTCTTTTTTATTTCATTTTGTTTGTTCTAATTTTGAAATGATTCTGCCTTGTTGTATTTCAGGCCCTACATCTGTAACTCAGCTTTGCAATTGGATAAATATGAAATCATTGAATCGTCACACCAAGCACAGGCTTAACTGTGCGTTAACGGGCGTGACGTATTTGTAATGGATAACCAAGAAAAGCTTCAAAGTAAATTAACGTAGATCTACTGGCTCCAAAGCTTAAGTCAATTAACTTGGCTGGGTTAACTATAAAGGATATCTCCTGAAATGTGAGCTACTATACGTACAGCCCCGGGGGGGTACTCCCCTATAAAAATGACGGGGGTGCTCGTCGTACCTTTTAGGGGGTAAAATTTGTGAATTGGTACCGCTTAGGGTGCAAAAATCTAAAATGACCGCCGCTTAAGATGTTGTGGTACCTTTTAGGGGCCTTCCGTATAGGCCCGCATTTGTTTTACAAAAGAAAAATAAGAAAAATAATTTCTAATTTCTAATTACTTCAGAAATGGTACCTTTTAGGGGTAAAAATTACTCTGAGCCACGCCCACAAAATGAGATTCTGGTACCTTTTAGGGGTGTTTTCGAAAATTTCCGACGAGCACCCCCGTCATTTTCATACGGGAGTACCCCCCGGGGTACAGCTTGTGATCCGGCTGGCAAAACTAAGCCTGGCAAGTAGCGGTTTGTTCAGTTTAACCAACCACAAAAAGGGTTAAAGAGAATGGATGAACTAAACAAAGTAATAACGTATAAATATTAAATAGCTAATACGTATAAAACTTTATACCGCACAAACTAATAACTCAACAATGAATCTCTAAGGTTAAAATCTCGATCTAGCCAAAGTAGCAACATTTCACTTCGCGTATAGCTTACAAAACGACATGAGGAGAGATGTTAAAGAAAAAAATTCCAAAAACCACTACTATCCAAATAGAACAGTAAATCATCACAGCGAGCTATGTTTTAGCCAGACGTGAGACAGGGATAAATAATGATATCACTAAGTTTGGTTTGTTTTTGTTTCCTCTCCTTTTTCCTTTTTCAGTTTTGTGTTTACTTTTAAATAGTAGTTTAAATCCCAGAAATCTGCCAAAAGTACTTAGACTTTTTAAGGGGACACTGTCACCATTTTTAGCATGATTTTGGAAATCTCAAAATCATACATCAATCTTTGGAAGCTGAACAATAACTGTTTTATTTTGTAGAGCACTGCTCGACAAATTATTAGAACCCATTAGGAAGTGAGAATGGTTAACGATGGTGAGGATGGAAACGGAGTGTGATACGGATTTTGAAAAAAGCGTCAGGGTGTCAGTTTGTCAAAGGTTCAAGTTTGGCCCGAAAATCGTTGAAATCTTGCAAAAATGTTGCTGCAGTGTGGACTTTAGTTAGAGCTAATTCAGTTCTTATTACATAAATGTAGGGACATTTTCGTGAATTTATAACAGTTTTAGGAAAATATATCATGACAGTGTCCCTTTAAGTTATTTTCATTTTCTTGAGGTAACAAGTTAACGTAGCAGTTGTATTTAAAGTGGCCGTTTCTGTCCGCCTTCCACGCACGGGAAAAATATAGTCACAAAAGATGTCATAAAAAAGGCACGCTCACCATAATGGAACCATGAAAACTACAATTAAGGCTTCTCTTAAAGGATTTATTTGGTTGCTACGGTAATTTCTTGCGCCAAGAAAGTAAATAAATTGTTTTTCAATAATAAGGCCTTCATCTGATCGACTGTACATGTTATAGTGTTAGCTATATTTGTCTCTAATCTTTTAAGGGAAGATTATGTTGGGCTGTGGTAAGTAATGCCTTAATTGCAATTTTTAATGTACAATGGAGTTAAACATTTAATGGTAGTAAATGGAAAACATTATCTCTTTCAACTTTTCTGCGCTACCATTTTGTATTCTACAGTGCATTCCCACCTATTATTGTCATTAAATGTTAAATATTCCTTGTCCAGTGACTATTTAAATTATGGTATTATTTCAAACAGTTTAGCGTCATAGTCAAGTCTAACTTTGGCCACACCTTTGCTTCTTGCACTTTTCTACTTCTTCCTTTTTCCGTATCAAACTTTTGGTTAGGATTTTGCAGAACAATAAGTTAAGCTTTCACTCCTTTTATGGCCTTTTCTATTGTTTGAAGGAAAGGGTTTCTATTGTTCGCAAGACAAAGGTTAGGAATCACCGACGCGTAGCCAGTTCACCGAGCGCGAAATTCAAATATCTTCGGAAGCGATAAGTGTTACAAACACTGCCTTTGTGGGGGAGGGTGTTGTAACGATTGTTGCAGCTTGGACCCATCCAAAGGGGGTGGGTTGGGGAAGTTTGTGACAAGAAGAGCGAGGTCTGGACAGTAACCAAGCGAAAAATTACGCACAATAGTTTCAATAAAACTTTTCGAACACTCATGAACCATTACAAAAAAAAAAAAATCCGTGGGTGTCGTGATCTACTGGGAAGAGCAGTGGCGCTTTCGCAATCAAACTTGGAAGTTACATTTGTATTTGACTAACAAACGGCTAGTTCACAGTCGAATCATTTAAGTGTCTGTTAAGTTGGCACGTTATCATGGTAAGAACTTTAACAGTGAATCAAAGTTCAAATCCTCCGCTTTTCCCTTTCGCTCCTTTTCCTTAACTCCATTTATAACGTGCAAAGCGATTATAAAATTTGACGCCGTCTTCAAATATACAGCCACTGGCGCAATGAATACGAAAGAAAATATGTTGTCCGCAAGCCGAAGGGAACAAAGGAAGTGTGATTTCACACTTTTATACGTTTGAGTGACCTCACTTTTCGGACGGGGCACATAAAGTTATAAAGAACATAATTATTTTTCCTTCGTCTCGCGCGCAAAGCTTAGCACTCTAACAGTGAAACAAGGCTCTATCCCTCCACTTTTCCCCTTCCCTCGTTTTCGTTAACGCCAATTTGACGCCGTCTTCAAATATACAGCCACTGGCGCAATGAATACGAAAGAAAATATGTTGTCCGCAAGCCGAAGGGAACAAAGGAAGTGTGATTTCACACTTTTTTACGTTTGAGTGACCTCACTTTTCGGACGGGGCACATAAAGTTATAAAGAACATAATTATTTTTCCTTCGTCTCGCGCGCAAAGCTTAGCACTCTAACAGTGAAACAAGGCTCTATCCCTCCACTTTTCCCCTTCCCTCGTTTTCGTTAACGCCATTTATAACCTGCCATGCGATTATAAAAGTTACAAAGAGAGCGTTGTTCTCTGCCCATTATTGTACTGACCTGTTGTCACACCCAGTCAACGTTTATAAATAAAGGGAGGCGGCAAGCGGGCAGACTAATTAAGGGTATTGTTTTATAGTTCAACAACAGCATAAAAGGGCTCGCAAACCCAAGCAGGAGTCATAAATCGCTGTCTACAGTTTGCGATTGAGCGTAACGCAAAAAGTATGAGTAAGTTCTACGAAGTATCCAAAGTACTCGACAAGCGCACAGATGCCCATAATCGTGTCCAGTTTCTTGTTCGCTGGCGCGGTTATGGGAGAAAGTACGACTCTTGGGTGGATGCGGACGACACGAACGAGTACCTGAAGCAAGTGTTTCAAGGCAGCCCTGGCTTGCTGCAGACCTTGAGCGTTCTCGTCGCCGAAAAGTTGAAAATGAAGAAACCGCCGTCAACAAGCATCGTGAGACGTGTCTCCGTCACTATGCCGATGGATCCCGAGACTTTCAGAGAGTTGTTCAGTAGGCTGCCTTCAGCACCAAATCTTTTGCGAGCCACTAAATTTTCAGTGCCCATTCACGAGCTTGACACGATAATGCCTGCTGGATGGTCATGTGGGTAGAAGTATTTTTTTTTTTAACTTGATGAGCACATTGTTTTCACGTTGTCATCTGTCGCTTTGTGCGCGAAACGAACGATAAATGCTCTTTCAAACTATCTGCGCTTTCCAAAAAGCGACATCGCTCAAACGTTTTAAGGTGTGAAATCACACTTTCTTTGTTCCTGAGGCGTGACAACAACAGCGTCGTTTCTTTTACATTTCTTGCGTCAGTGGCTAAAGACACGCACGCAGTGTTCTTTCCTTTCTTTTCATAAAGAGCCGATTTCCAGGATCAGGTCTTTTTTTGCCTGCCCCAGTTTATTTTAAAACGGCGTCGCGCGGGCAAAGAAAAAAATTAAAACAAAACAAATTTAACGCGAATGGAAAACTGATCGCTCCCGGCATTCGGAGAACGCTTGCTCGCAATAACATGACTGAAATAAATTCCGTTCACTGATAAAGTACGTCGTAAGGATTTCATGCATATTTTCTTTATTTTCTGTGTGCTGGAGTTGGGCGATACACGGTAGGACTGGACGTGTAACTCAACATCTTTTCGACAGACGCTTCATGCATTTACTAACTCACTCCCTGCTAGTCTGTCTGTGTTTTCCCTAGTAGGCTCCCGTGGGGAACAAAATGTCATCACTGAAAATTTGCGAACTGGATCCGACTTAACCCGAGTCTAAGTTCGCGTCACCGAACAGAAAAATCCCTAAGCGGGACAGATAACAAAAGCTTCATTGTCTTAAAAAATCCTAACCAAGACAATAGGCAAAGTTTGATACGCTGTTGTTGATATCCACGAGGTGCTTTACTTTATTGTAGCAGCGCAGGAATCCTTTTCTTTCCAGAATTTACGCCAGCTCTTTCTGGAATATTTCTTCCACTTGGCCTCTTTGTGGAGCTGTTTTCAACGAGCCAAACGTGTCGGTGAAAACTTTCAGAATTTTATCAACATCCTCGTCCGACTACTTTTGCTTGTCGAGCTGGTTGTTAATTCGACAGAGGAAGGCATTCTCTGCGATGCCAGCCATTCCTCAACCTGCTTTGACTTTTCAACACCAGGGAGGTTATTTGGTTCTACCCTTGGCTCATTCTTCTGTACATTTCTCAGATAGTCCGCGACCTTTTTTATCATGCCCTCGGTATCTTTGATTTTTGAAAATTTTGCATCTTTCTGCATAGTCTCTCTAACATGCTGCATAGTTATTGTGATGTTAGTCCTGGTTGTATCCTTGAATACCTCCTGGAGTTGTGTTTTCTCCTCCTTAGTTAGCGGTCTCCTATCGCTGGATGTAACTGTCCCTGCATCGTGCTCTCCAGACGTCGTTGCAGCTTTCTCACTATGGCTACTTGGTTCTTTGTCTCGAGCTTCGCTTGGTTCTTCATCTTTAGACATGCTTGGTTCTTTATCCAAGGCTTTATCACCTTTTCTCAAGGGCTGGTAGTGTTGTGATCTGTCTGTGAATCGCTTTATTGTATGAGCCGCTTGGGAAGCTATTGCAGTCAGGTCTTGTCGCAAATAATTATTCATGGCCGTCCTTTGGCTATGGCACATTGCAATCCGCACACCACTCTCGTCAAATTCTGCACCTGCTGCCTTGTTGTCTTGTAGAACTGTGACAATGAATTTCTGAATGTTGGTGGCTGTGACACGCAAGTCTGGTCGCACGCCACTTCGGAGCCACATCTCTGGCAACCTCCGATTAATTGTACCATTAGTAAATCGCTTGCCTGAGCTTTTCAAGAACAGGTAATTATCCTGTGGAGTGGGAAATTGAGGATGAATGGTGTCTACATAAATTGACAGTAGGTCCATTAGTTCTTTATCTAATGCCAACATAGCAGGGCCATCAACAGATCTCTTGTGCTCAGGTATGAGCATTACTGGGTCGCCATTTGGATCCTGGCGCATGGTTCTATAATGCTGGAGCTGGGTGTTTTCCAGTGCACCTGGTCTTGTTCCAGTTTTAATTGTAATCAGACATATTAGAAGGTCACGAGCCTCACAGATTTCTTCCTTTGTTAACAGAATGCCATCAGCAGCCTTTTGGAAAGTTTTTCTTGCTGATACCACTGGCTTAGAACATTTGAAGTTTTCGACATCGTCAATCGTAAGGACTGTGTCACATTCGTCTAATAGCTTCTGATTCCTCCGTGGTCGCATTTCCAGATCTACTGTTTTACGCCAGCCCTTTAGCCTGTCCTTGGTATTGCGGAGGATTTTCTTTACATCTTCAGAAAGTGTTGGCAGAATTCCAGGGCGAACTCTACCTACTGTGACAAAGACTAGGAACTTTTCAAAAGTCCCAAGGTACGCATTGATTGTGCCGGAACTTCTTGGGCCCATATTGCGACCCACCCACTGGGTCCACACGATGTATCCCTCTTCTTCTGCTAATATGTCAATCCCGGTTCCACTTGGCTCAAGCTCTTCTAACATGGTCTTAATATGGCTTGCATGTTGAAGCCTATTTCTGTTTTTCTTTCTTCCACAATCAGGGTAGTGCAGGTAATTGTAGAATCCTATTAACCACTTGTGTCGATGATTACGTGGGGTCTTCGAGGTAAAGTACCCCAACTGTAACTCATTCTCGCCGTTGTCTTCAAAGTTGTCGTCATCAGAGTCTTGTTCTGTCACACCAGCCTCAGCGTCATCGTCTTCTCCTTTTGAAATCTTTGATGGTGGCTCTGACCCTGAGTCGTCCTTCGCTGCCGATTGTTTTCTTTTGAGAGTCAAGCTGTGTTCTACCTCCTCTTGTTCCAGCTTTCCTTTATATTCTCTGGCGATGCGAAGGTAATTTTCTAGTACTTCCCCATTCTTCAATTTATGTGCTCTCTGAGATGACGTCTCAGAATATGAGTTGCGAAGTTGCAGCCTTCAAAGGGACACCATTTGATTTTCAGGCCCAGTCTTGGTCCATTCTTGCCTGTCCGTCTTGGACCCCTCCTACTTCCTTGCAGGTTTGCCACTGAATTTAGTCTAACTACCTCCTCCTCTCACATTCTATGCTTTGTGCGCAAATGCCTCAGCAGGTTAGGACCATTGTAGTGACATGTTTTGAGCGGGCAGGTCTTAATGGAGTGATGGCCTCTTTTCTTTAACTTCTTGTCTTGCTGCTCCTTTTCCTGCTCACTACTCTTCTCATCTTCAGTTTGACGTACATTTACTCCTACCAGTGATGGTGGTTCGTTCTCTTGGGACTTTGCGTTTTTCGGTACAGTGAAAACGTTGATCTTAGAAGAGCTTTGATCTTTGATGTTTTTTCTTGTGATTTTCTCTGGCTGATAATCTGGGTCATCTACATTTTCACTGCTGTTTTCGTCGTCGTCGCCGCTGTTACTACTAATGGTGTTGCCTTCGTTGTCACTGTGCTCTCCTCTCCATCGTCTTGAAATTCTCTCCCGTAAAATTTCAAGAAAACTGCTAAGAAGTAGCATGATTGCCCTTTTACGACTTTAACTATTTAATTTGCTTGATTGACAGCTGTCCAAAATACCTGTTTTATACAACCTTGCTAATTTGAGGTGTCTAACTTTTGACTTCCATATCTCAGAAACAATGTAATTTTATAAAGCTTCCAAAGCATGACTAACTGCCACTTAAACTAAACATTCAAGAAACGTAAAACCAAAGATTGTCACTAAAGTCCTATGCAAATAAGATAACTTGCCAGGGTAAACATATATCTTTGGAAAAAAGGTCGACTCTGCCCTCCGTTAAGCCTCTTTTCAGTGAAGTTTCTAGGCAACTAAAAGGTTTAACCTTTGTTCGATAATATGGATATCTACCCCTTTAAAAGTTCTACAAAATTTCAGTTCAGCTTATCTGATTTACTAAAGCTAAAAACCACTGCTGCCAATAATGTTCCAGTAGACTTTCCCCTCGGTTGGACAAAGGTGGCAATTTTGCTATTTTTTAGTTTTTAAGCAGTAATCACGTGATCTTGTGACGTCACATATCATGTAAAGCATCAAAGTAAATTAATACACATTCTGTGAAAATTTAAGGCATTATCTACGAAAAATAATGAAGTTATTAATGTTTGACCAATTTAGACAATTTTCAAAATCCAGGTTGAGTTGAGCCAGCTCAAAAACGAAGTGTAAAGTATACACCTCTACGGCATTTTTTTGTCCGCTATAAAACCACTTGTTCAAAATTGTGGTGATACGCCTGATTATAAGGGGATCCTTGGTGATTAGTTTAAAAGTCATTTACGCCAAAAATCTCTGTAAAAAGACATTTTCTAGTTGTAGTACACATTAAAGTCAACTCTGCCCTCACCCTTACACTTTCAATCATCTTTCCACAAAGCTTTATGATTAAATCAGCGCCAAATTTTCACAGTTTGACATTTAGACACTAATAGACTGTTCCTAAAAATTTCAAGTCAATTGCAATAGTTTTTGTTACATTTTTCCTCATTTGAAAGATTTGATGATAGGCGAGGGCAAAGTGTACCGTGGATGATTCTAATGATGATGATGATGATGATGATGATGATGATGATGATTGAACAGCACTTGGGTTAGGCTGCTTGCAGCTGCCTCTCAATAATGATATTTACTTTAAAACAGTTAGCCAGTTTGCATTTGTCACACACCGGTTAGTACTAGCCACTTTGGCCAGTTAAAAACCGAAACCCCCCCCCCCCCCCCCCAAAAAAAAAAAAAAAAAAAAAAAAAGCTTGGAATGAAATTAATTTTCACTACATTGGTCTTGCGAGATTCTTGCGAGACCAATGTGGCGAATATTCATTTCTGTCAAGAACTGTTGACTTCCCTGCGTTATATTCTGGTTCTGAAGTACCATCTGAAGGATGGTTTAGCATTCTTTCATTACCTGTGTGGACTGTCCCATTCTACAGTGATTGCCGAACAACAAGATAAGAGTCAACTGCTGCTGTTGCTGCTGACTGCCATTTGTTAAAGCACAGTCATCCTGGAACCAAAGAGACGAGCGGATTTGACATTTTGATACTAGCTTTGTAGGTAGAAGTTAATTCACTAGCAGAGCACGATTATACCAAAAACTGCATATCAGAACTTAGTGAGTAGGAAAGAACCTATTAGGGTACAATTTTTTTTTATTTTGTGCCCCTTTATATAACATAAGGGCCTGCTTTAGTCTAAAAATTGAAACAGGTTCTCATATCATAAAACAAAGCTAGCACTTTTAAATCTAATTACACTCGACGTTTGATAGGTATAAAGGGAACAAAAAATAGGGTTCATATTTTTTGGACTCCAAGCAGATAGCAACTGTGGGCGCGTTTGTTTGAGATATTCCGGAATAAGAATATATTCCGGAATATATTCCGGCTATTCTGGTCCTGGGAGCAGAATAGCCGGAATGGAAATCCAGGTATTCCGGAATGAGAATAGCTGCCAAACAAACGCTTACTCGCATTATTCCAATTATTCTTATTCCGGATTGATCCCAAACAAACGCGCCCTATAATGTATAGTACCACATACACAATTTTCCATTTTCTAAGCGAGTAGAGGACTGGGTACGAATGCCTAAAATGGATTGGGTTCCATTGGGTTGAAAAGTGAATCCTACCACACGAATGAGCATTTAATCCTTAGTCAGGCTGTGAAATTTGAGCGTGATTGGAGTAAAGGAAAGTATGGAATGGAGGGACGCCTGTCACTCCAATCCATACAAAACTCATTTAAATAAACTATAACATTTTCAAAAATTTATTGTCTTTGGGTTTAACCCAGTAATACTCAAATTTGGCAAACCTACTACTGTTTGAATGCTCGTTCAGGTGACATACTTAATTTTTCGATTAACTGAGTTTTAAATATTTGTTCCCAGTCTCCTGCTCGATTATAAATGGCTAACAAATGGCACTAAATTAATATTCTAACAGCAACAAGCGCCGATTTCATAATCTTTATACCCTGATTTCCCAGTAAATAATTATATATCAGCCCTTGAGACGAATTCGGAAGAGTCCAGGTTTTTTATGCACGGGTTTATACTTTATACAACACACATTAAGCCTGTGAAATCCGTCCGAACATTCACAACACATAAGATCGTACTGTATATATAAAACATGCGTTTAGCCTGCGAAAATCCACACAGAATAGCTTACCATAGCTTGTAGCGGAGGGAAGTGCAACATAGATTCACTTTCAGACCTTAAATGTACAATTTGCTCCTGAGAAAGCAAACACAATCGAGGCGTTAAATTCCGCATTAAATGTTTCCTTAGGTTTTTATACACTTGGGTGAATAGAAGCGCTTTGAGTATTATGGACGGTTTAAGAAAACCACAACGGGAACGTCGCTACACAAAAGGTTTAATGAGCAGAACAATGGCTTTGCACGTGCGTTATAGCTCTTGGTACATTTCTTTGTCGTTCTCTGCAAAACAACAACGTGAAATGATCAAACTCTGCGTTGTCTGCACAACGTGAACCACGAAGGCTAATTGCTTAAATTTCTATTTCGAATTTATCGCTATGTTCCAGATTCAGTTTTGAGATAGTTTTGACCGTAAGAAACAGACTAAATGACTTTAGAGTATCGAGAAATTCGTAGGTAAAATATAAATTCATTTTTTAATCGACGTTTTTCTCGGCGTCGCCGTCGTGGTTTCTAAAATTCCCTATTGAGTACCTTGTCTAGAACACAACACAGTGCTTCGGCCAGGGCTTGGACCAGAGAGCAGTGCACTAACTATTAGGCCAATACGTTTTTGAGCGTTTATTTTTCTCTCTCTATTTTTTCCTTGTGCTACTGTGTTTTGTTTTCTTTTACAGTTTTGCACGCTAAATTATATGGGAGGCGTTAATGCGCTGAACTCTGGATCTGACGGTCCGGGTTCGAGCCCTCGCCGGGGCACTGCGTTGTGTTCGTGGGCAAGACACTTTGCTCTCACAGTGCCTCTATTCACCCAGGTGTATAAAGGGTACCAGCAAAATAATGGTGGGGGGTAGCCCTGCGATGGACTAGCATCCTATCCAGGGGGAGTAGAAATATTCCTTGCCGCTTAATGCTACAGAAACCGGGATAAGATCCGGTAGTATGCGCTGCTTCATTCTCTCTTTAATAAATTACTTGTTTGCCTAATCTTAGCTTTTTACACCATTTTCTTGTAATTAATATAATCCTGATAAAGAGGAAATGTTCAATTATGACACGAACGTGAGGCAAAGAAAATATCTGAATCCCCGACAGGATTCGAAACCATGACCTCCTAGACACCGGCCGGATGCTCTAACCAGCTACGAGAATTCTAGGTTCGAATATGACACGCGTTCTGCATACTGCAAGGATCAGCAACGTCATGGAAAAAATGATAGACGGTAAATATTCAGCTCTGTGAATAAATGATAAAGGCGAGCGTGAGACAAAGAAAACATCTTACTCCCCGAAAGGAAAAGA
Organism: Blastomussa wellsi; assembly: GCA_947652115.1. Classification (NCBI taxonomy): domain Eukaryota; kingdom Metazoa; phylum Cnidaria; class Anthozoa; order Scleractinia; family Plerogyridae; genus Blastomussa; species Blastomussa wellsi. The sequence continues at coordinate 6,311,977 of OX393566.1, read as the reverse complement.
CAAAGAAATTAAAACTGCAACATACAGTAGAGCAGCAGATTAAAATTCTATCAACATTAACATGTTTTACCATTAATTCAATCCTGTGCCCCAACGATTCAATGCCCAGTGCTTTCAAGTTTTCCTCCGACAGCAGAATAAGCCTAGGTACCAAACACATGACGACTTATTATTGTTATTTTCAAAACAAGTTCAACAAGATCGTTTACGTCGCTATAACATGAACATCTCTCAATGAAACTACTACCATTTGCGTCCACCCTTGAAACGTGACGAACTTAAAGCGTAGTTTTATTTCAACACATTAACGCGAAAAACGGTTAAGAATTCAAGAGTATGACGTTCAAACCACTTGAGTGCCACGAATTATCGAACATCTTGCAGCTTTCGCTTTCACAAAATTCGATTTGCATAGGCGTTTATTAAAGCGCTAGCTTTCCGTTAAACGATCAATGGTTTTGCCGTTTAAACTTTTCAGATTTCCGTTTATAACTTTTCAAGAAACGTTTAACGCTTTGCTCAAACCGTTTTTGGACTTTGCCCAACCGTTTAACGGTTTTGGTTTTCCGTTTAAACGGAAATGAAAATCGTTTAAACGTTTTCGTTAATCGTTTACTATCTGTTTACAAACCGTTTATTTTACCCGTTTAACGATAAATCGTTAGTGTCCGTTTTCGCTTTCCAGGTCATACTTGTCTGGTTACATGTACTGGTCTGTCTGGTGGCTTTTGATCGCAATGAAATGTTTGCGCTCGGTCAAGAAATTCAATTCAAAAGTTATGATGCAAAAAAATCAAACATTTCTGATACAAACTGGGTGAGATATTTTTTCTTCAAATAAAATTGATTACAATTTGGTTAGGTCTATGACATCGTCACCTAGCTAATTTGCATATTATAATGGAACTTTTAAAACTAAATTCGTCACGCTTCAAGGATGGACGCAAACGGTAGTATTAAGAGTTTGACAAACGATTTCTTCACAACTAAAATGAACTTCAGACTTCCAGTCGTAAATCGGGGTTCGTTCAGTTGAACATTTACATGAAATTTTACCCAATATAACATAGGGAAGATATCAGTGACGTCACCCACGTGCCAACCAGAAAACGTTTGGCTAGTGAAACAAAGAGCTCTTTTTTTTTAACTTGTTGGCTATTTAAATAACAAAAGCAATGTTTGTAAACAAATATCTTCCCTATACTGTGGTTCAATTTTACCCTTGATACAATCTGGTATGTTCCTTTGTTTTACATCCGTTTTAATCATACACTACCAACCAAGAGTAAAATTGAACCACGACAAACACACTTCCTGGAACGTATGTTAAATACAGCAGTGATTTAAGCCAAGCCAAAAGGCAATTTAAAAGTAATAAATTATCAAAAATGGTTGAGGTGCAAAATAATAAGTTTGTTTTTTTATTTTTGGTCTATGGTAGACTTGGTGTAAACATCTTCTCCCTAACATATCTAACCAACCTTTCTCGTTTTAAGTCTGCCTTCTAACATATCCATGCACTACCAACGTTTCTGATTTGTAATAAAAAACAAACATGCCTTAACAAGGAGACGAAGTTTCTGCTAGTGAAAGTAACACCAGTAGATATAACTGTTAATACCAATTAACAATACAGCAGGGCTGATTTGATCTCTTGTAGATCCTACGGTAGCAGTGCTATCGTTAGCGGTCACTTCTTATTTTGAGTTTTACTTTTATTTATTATACTGTAATTACTATTTGTAGTATATTACTGACCGACCAACTTGCCAACTAACTATATGTAACTGACTTGCTGATTGACTGTCTGCAGAGAGATTTTGCCGTCTGATGGATTGACTAACTCATAGACTAACTGGCTGACTCATGGACTGACCGACAGACTGGCTAACTCATAGACTGACTGACTGGCTGACTCATGGACTGACTGACTGGCTGACTCATGGACTGACCGACCGACTGGATGACTCATGGACTGACTGACAGACTGACTGACAGGCTGACTCATGGACTGACTGACTGGCTGACTCATGGACTGACTGACAGGCTGACTCATGGACTGACTGACAGGCTGACTCATGGACTGACCGACTGACTGACTGACAGGCTGACTCATGGACTGACTGACTGACAGGCTGACTCATGGACTGACTGACAGACTGACTGGCTGGCTGACTCATGGACTGACTGACAGGCTGACTCATGGACTGACCGACAGACTGACTGACTGGCTGGTTCATGGACTGACTGACAGATTGACTGACTGAATGACTCATAGACTGACTGACTGACTGGCTGACTCATAGACTGACTGACTGACTGACTGGCTGACTCATAGACAGACACCCAGACAGACAGACTGACAGACTGACTGACTGACTGACTGACTGACTGAATGACTGTTATAAACTACAGTGACAAACCAACCTTCGACCAGTGATATGATTATCCTGGAACAGCGGGACATACATCATCAAGTTTTTGTGGCCACCTGCAGAGTAAAACAAGGCTTCAATAAAAAAGAATCCTGGTCTATTGAAACTGAACAATCAATTTCAACGGACCACGACAGGCCAGAGAAGGTCTGGGTTGTTCAAAGCACAATCAAGCTAATCCAGGATTAGCATGAAGTCGTCGTCCTCAAATTTTGACACCCATTCTTCTCAAATTCCACAAAACATTGTCAATGAATTGAACGTACTTTATTAATGCAATAAAATTTGAATGCCCTAATCAACAGTTTTTACTTATTTTCTAAAACAGTAATTAATACATTATGCTTGCTCTGAGAAACTTAGACTATGAGCAGTCCCTTTTTTTCTTGGTCCGCCAACCACTGCGGTACTTGGCAGTGAGGATGATTATGTTGATGTCTCTACTTTAATGTTAAAAATTACTAATTATTACTAATTAAACTCAGTAGCCATTATTATTATTAATTTCTCATGTTTTGTAAATCCTAGCTATTTGTATATGTGTATTTGTATATGTCTATTGGTATATGTGTATACCTATTTATATTTATTTATTTACTTATTTATTTTATTCATTTACCTAATTTTAATATTAATGTATTGTTGCTAAATTTCATTGTAAGTTGTACAACCCGCCTCGATTAGCTTTGCTATATGCGGGTTGTACAAATCTGTAAATTTGTATTATATTAGATATTCCAATAAATGATGATGATGATAATGATGATGATGATGATGATGACGATGACGAAGCAAATAAAAGTGGTCATGCAAAAATTGTGCGTTATTCGCTTCATGCTCGGCGGACTAAGAAAAAAAAGGGACTGCTCATAGTCTATGACAAACCAGTCACTTACTGTTCTGTGCAACCTGCTGCAGCCACAAGCACTGAAATAGAATAAGCAAACAATAATTAGTATGCTAATTAGTATGGTATGCTACAGCAGAAGACAAAGGCAATGAGTTGTTACAAAAACACATTTTACCACATCATTCTCTGTCCAAGCATTCACATCATGTTTGTCCAGAACCTAAATAAAACGATAAGGAAGAGTTAATTATGAGGAATGGTGGGCTAATGGTGGGCACTGGATGTTGAGTGGTCTGAGTTCGTCGCTGGCCAGCCGGGCCACTGCATTGTGTTCTTGGGAAGACACTTTACTCTCACAGTGCCTTTCTTCACCCAGGTGTATAAATGGGTACTGGCAAATTTAATGCTGGGGGTAACCCTGCGATGCAGCCTGTGAAACCAGGACAAGCTCCAGCCTGAACAGTGGCCACTCGGCTCACACCTTGCCTTCATGAGTGAGTTAGAATTTATCTGAAACTGTTATATCATTTGCACAGGTCAAAATAGTTAAACACAGACTGTACCTTGGAAACTGACTGAAGTTCAATTATTTCCTTTTCTCTTTCAAGAATACGTATTTCTCTCTAGAACAAAAAAGAAAAATTATAGTGTTTACAAAGAAGAGTAGGTCAGTATGCTGCACTTAATTTGTACAACATGCTGTAATCGTCAAGATAAATTTAATAAAAAGAACATTTGGGAAATGATAATAAGTTAAAAACTAAAACTGATCAGCTCATACACTGTACCTCACGTAATTCCTTCTCCTTGCCGGTAAGATCCTTTTCTAACTTCTTGAGTCTGTTTAATGTTGCTTCAATTTCAGTACTGAATGAAACAAAGCCAACAATCTATAAGATGCCTTCAGTAAATTTGTACTAGTCCACTAACAGTTTCTAGAACTTGACATCAAAAATTCAGACTATATGAATGTATAGGGCGAGTTTCAACAACAATTCATGTAACCAGGGTTGTCAAAATAAGCCGGCAACTGGCGCATTTCACTGGCTATTCTGAATACTGCGCCAGCTACTCCAAATGTTAGTAGGTCAGTTCTGAGCGTGATATTAGAGAAATAAAATGGAAATAGCAGCCTACTTTTGGGATGGAACCTCCTACTCAAAAAGCTACTGAAAACCCTGTGTAACCAATGAGAGTAACTACTTTGGCCAATAAAAATGGATAGAGACAATCCAGTGATCCAATTAAAACTCAACATAATTACACATAGCCGACACAAAGGGTACCCACATGCGGAAGATTTTTACACTCAACTGAAAACCTCTCTGTTAGATTGTTGGTAGTCAGGAACTGTTGGTTATACAGTAGAAAGCAACAGAGTTAACTTACTGAGGTTCGTGAGGCTGCAGCAAACTGGCTGAACATTGATCATTTTGGAGCAAAATTTTACAGTTCATGTAATTTACTACAAATTTCACAACCTTTCTCACCTCCATTCTTTTTTCTGTTCAATGAAAGAGTCAGTTTCCTGTTGTAAAGAAGCTGAAATGAGACAAATGCCATGCATATGAGCTTCAAGACTTAATACATTTTCATGACATTTTTTGCAAGCATTACACTGTACTTAACTTTTGAAGCAAATCTTGGTTTTGTGGATTGAAATCATTGTGCAAAAGTATAGAACAACGTAATTCACTGCCCAAAGTTTTAAATGTTGCTTCAATATCAAGATTCCTGTTTTTTTTTTCAACAATTAACCATAAGATCTACAGTTTCTTCAGACATACCTATAGAATGAATAGTCTTGACAAGCCCAGTACTACTGCTCTGAATGGCAGTACCATGGTATTTATTTATTGCATTTCCATGCAATATAGGTGTGATGTGTGATGCAGGACGATCGAACTGGCACTGTGATGTGCAAAGTGGTGTGTGCACAGAGTGGAGTGAGCGAGTTTGTGTTGAGATATGCTATTGTTGTTAGCATCAATGAAGTTAAAATTTTTGGTCACTTGTTTCAGTTTGTAAACAGTTTGTGCATACATGTAGCTGGAATACACCTTATTCCAAAACGGCTGCCATCTTAAGATTTTTTTTGTTGGCATTCAAATTAGCCCTTCTTCTTATTTTAAGCTCAAAAATCAAAAGAATATTACATCTTGAAAGAGGCAACAAGGGCCAATTTGTATGTGCATAAATCAACAGCCATTTTGGAATAAGGTATATCGAATCTGATTTACCATTTATCACTGTTGTGCTGCTACCAAACAACTACACTCAACAGCTACAATGTTACAACCAGGGGAGTAGCGTGGTTTTTCCATCTAGTTATGTATTGAAGGAGAAGTAATCGAGTGCCAAAAAATGCGAACTGCAGGGTGGGGTCTGGGGGCATGCTCCCCCAGAAAATTTTTATTTTTAGGGCCTTGGAAATGTCATTTCCTGCATGAGGGCAAGTAGTCTAGTAATTGTTTTAGTAGAAACTCTGAAGGATTTCCTTCCAAAAGCTATCATTTTTTGTAGTTTTTAGCCATAAATAACAAAAAGATTTTACCCTTGAAGACTGTTTTCCATCGGCGAATGCAAAACAGTGGGAAAACCAATAAGATTCATGGATTTCCAATAGAGTTCACAGCTGAGTTTCTACTAATTGCATGTATACAATATTATGTATAACAGTATGAAAAGGTACCTACCATCTCCATTCATAGATTTCAAAACTGTCAATATTTCCATAAAATTTGGACGTTCCTGTGAAAGACAGATTCAATAAAATAAAAATTACATGTAAGAGTCAAGCACTGCAGTGTACATGCATGTCTCAGGACTGAAACAATCTTTAGTTACATGTACATGTACTAACCTTACACACAGAAGATCGAATATCATTGAATAAAATGCTGTTTCAAATATTAATAATTTAAGCTTTGAAATACAGTATAGACCCTATGCATAAATGGCTGCCACTTTAAAATTCTTTTGTATTCATTTAAATTAGCCTTACTAACCTCGGTTTTGAGTTGGTAATTCAATAGAACTTTTACTTTTAAACGAGGTTAGTGAGGCTAATTTGAATACATACAAAAGAATTTTAAGTTGGCAGCCATTTATGCATAGGGTCTATAGTTACTGCATATTGAATAAAACACAAAATTTTTTAAACAGGATAAGCTGTCACTCATCAAAAGGGGGTACCCACACTAGGAAGTCTGTGGTATTGGGATGTAATCTGGGATAGGGTTGCAAAATGCAGTTGGACATGGTAAAGAAAAAGGTTCACGTACAGTCAGAGTCCTAACAACATTTCCATACACAAGCATTCCCAAGGAACCTCCACACTGGCCCCACCCCAAACCAATAGTGCAAATGGCAACAATATCAAAGGCATCCTGTTAAATGAATACTTACCTTTGGATCTGTGAGCCAGCATCTTTTCATGAGCTCTGCAAACCTTTCAGGACATGTACTTGGAATGGTCAACCTCTGACAGAAAAAGGAAGCCATTAAAGACGTTACAGTTAATTAGTATAATTATGCACTACCAATTAAAGATCACTAATAAATAATTTAGACACGTATTTCAGTGCAATTTTCTGTGTTTTGTAAATCTGAGAAAAAGGTTCACTAATTAACGTCAAAAACTGTCAAATAATTATTAATACTAATTATCATTACAATAACAGCATTATTATTTTGAGGGTGTCAAGTTCTGGTCCAACAGTATATTTATGCCTTGAAATTGCAACACTGGTCAGATATTCCATAATCCATAACTAAGTACATGTAAGTTCTTTGAATGCAAGAAAAACACTCAAGAGTCAGCCCACCGTACTCTAAAGACACTTTTAATTATTTTTTATTATAAAATAATTATTTGAATTGCAGTGTCTCTAGTTGCCTGCACAGCTGTCTTTCAGCAACAAGCAGTTTCTCCACTTGTGGATTAGGTAGGCAAAGATGAAAAGGGATCAACTCTCTCCCTCCCTCTACCCCGTCACCCCCACCCCTCTTCCACCCACATCAGAAGATGTATATCAACTCTAAGCAGACAGTCATCCCAGCTAAACAGCAAGCTAATATACCAAAATGTGCTAAGTTTTACTTAATTAGTTTACGCATTACAATCTGTACGTAGCATGTGTTCATTTTACCTCTCCCTCTACCACAACCAGCCATGCCACCTGGACGCCAAGAAGTCCTTTGAATGGAACCTCCTGAGTCAGCATCTCCCACAAGACCTGGAAATATTGACACCTTCAGTTTCATGAATTTCATCTACTATTTTGATAATTAAGCAAAATTATTAACAATAATAATAATAATAATAATTAATAATAATTGTGAGTGCGAAACATTTTCACAGGCGAATGTGGGCGGGGGGGGGGGAGGGTGCAGCCCAAAGGATGTCTGCGTGGGAGGCTAACGTTAAAGACAAAACTTCTAATACGTGCTTTGTAACAGGACTTTAGAAACAAAGCTGAAGATGCTATTTATGTAAACAAAGATTATTGAAGCGAAGTGATGGAACGTTAAGCGATGTGTAACAAAGCGAAGATCGGTTAGAAAGCAGTTGAAAAGCGGTTTCAAAAACTAAGAAGTACATGTAAATACAGTGAAAACTACAATTAGACTAACTAAAACTATTTACAAACTTTGAAAATGAGTGTTTAAAGTCCAAAAAAGACAATTACAAATGATAACATGCACAAAGTAAAATATTACTTACTACTGTTTCCATGTTAGGGAGTTTAAAGAGTTGATGTTAAACCTTACTCTTGATCTTAACGTGACGACTCGTTTACTAGAACTGAAAAAATGTCCTGAGCACATTCAACAAAATGCTATTATTATTATTGTTATTCATCTCACCACAGCATATGAAAATGTGTCACAGGCCTCTGATATGGGCATGCTTTGGATAACCTGCAGACACAAACATGAGTTATACGTCAAGACAAACAACCTTCATGTAACTTACAGTAAGTGTACACTGTAATACAGACACTGGAAATGAACTTGCTACATGTAACTGTAGACCTAAGCTTTAAAATAATTTAATCTGGAAATAAATAATTATGTACTGTACTTCTGATTGTAGCACTTCTACTTAATTCATTACTTTGTCATTACATGGTTTCTTTAGGGTATGTCTACGTAGATCTATGCCGTTTTTCTTGATTAGATGTACCTGTGGCATTTATTACAAACTCATGGCGGTTTGTGAACCTATTATTAATTACACCTACATGCATTAATTGATGAGAGCAGTTGTAATATAGGCCAAAAAATTAGTTCGAAATAAACGTGAAATCGAGGTCTCGATTAAATTTCTTTAAACCTCAATGTGATAATTACAAAAGTTACTTTGAATGTTTGAGCCCAGCATTTATGAATTCGTTGGGAGTTGGTGCTTACACGTAATCATGGAAATGTGGTATGATAGGTGTACATTGCATGAAGAGCGAAAAATCTTCTCTTCAAGCTCATTTGGTGGTGTAATAAATGCGCTTACCCAGGGTTGTCAGACAAGTAGGTTTTTGAGTAGCAGGTTCCATCAAAAAAGTAGGAGGCTATTGTATTTCTCCAATATCATGCTTAGAACGTACTGACCTCTAACATTCGGAGTAGCTGGCGCAGTATTCGGAATAGCAGGTGAAATACGCTGGTTGCCGGCTTATTTTGACAACCCTGCTTACCATTAGATTTAACTAAAGACATTTATAAAAATAATCATTTACTCTTAAGAATATAATCATTCTCTCTTAAGATAATTACCTCAGGTGCCATCCATGGATATGTTCCTACCAGAGACATTTTTGTTGTGTTGGCAAGGAATCTTGAGGTACCAAAGTCACAAATCTATAAAAAAAAATTAATTTGTACATAATTATTTATTTTACAAAAATGTCAAAAGTATATGTACATGTATGTACATTAACTTTATCAAAGCCAACAACAACAATGTATAATTTAAATTATTTTGACATTACTTACTTTGATTGTCAAGTTAGTGCAAATGACCACTGCAAAAGGAATTAGCCAAAAACAGTCAGTTTTAATAGAGTGTATTGATACAATGTATGTATAGTAATTCCTTGAAGACAAAAAAGCTGTGTTTACCATTTTTGGACTTCAGATCTCTGTGAATTACTTTGACAGGTGCTTCGTTGTGCAGATAGTTGATCCCTTGAATAAAAAAAGGTAAGAGTTAATAACAGTTTACTACGGCAATGACCTAGTGCTACTTCTAAAATGCCATTTTTCACCCATTTAATTAGTTCCATGATTGTACAATTTGTACAAATCAAAGAGCTCTGAAGATACCTGCTCTTTTTAAGTTGTCCCCAGAGAAAAGACTTCACTTGAGGATCTTCAAAGATACATGTACAAAGAAAGTGTATAACTTGTTCGACATTCCTGAATGAAAGAACTCTTTCAAAATGCCTTAGTAACAAGACCTAGTGTACACCCGTAAGAAATACATGTATCTCAAACTAAGGATTATTTGCTGTCAAAGAAGCTCGAAATATTCAAGGGGGCAAGTGGCACAAACACACAATGAACGAAGCCATGCTTTTTATGCCTGCTCAGGGGTTTCAAAATGTTTTGAAGTAGGTGTCGTCGACTGGAAGAGTAGGCGGCTGTTATAGGTGAGCTTTTTGGTAACAAGCTGATTGCTATGACCACAGTAGCCGGTGCCATCATAGTCAAGTAGCCGGTGGAACTCCGGCAGTCGCCGCCTTGTTTTGAAACCCCCGCCTGCTATTAAGAATTCTGGAAGAACCTAAAAAAACTACTTCAATCATGTAACAATGAAGGATAATTATCATGAAGGTCTTGGCAAAGACCAATTGCTATACTGTATGCTAGGATCCTTCAAGAGGCCTTAGAGGATATACATATATGTAGAATAATTAAATTGTCAAAAGACCTGCTGTTTTGTTTTGTTTTTGATGCCAATATTACATGTAGACACACTCCAAAGTGCTTACCAAGAGCAATCTCTGTGGACCATCTCAGAATCTGATCAAAATTGAGCCTATTGTTTGTAAGATGATCATAAAGACATCCCTCGGCAGCATATTCTGAAAATAAAGGTAACAATAAAGATCATTGCGGTGACGTATTGCACAGCATTTTCAAATGTAATCCATATCAACCAAATTATGAAATTTGTTAAAAGGGTACACATTGCACTGACCCTCAGGTCGGTGGAAAGCATGGCACCTTAATGGTTAGTGTGCTGATTCAAACCCTGTCTGAGGTCATTGTGTTTCATATACATGCAGTTCTCAGGCACGATACTTTACTCTTAAAATTATCCATCCTCCCAGGTGGTTGGTATATTGGAGGATAATGCCCAAGGCCAAGGTTGTCCAAAAAATGAACAGTTGGCAGAGAAGCGAGGCTTCCAGAGCAACTGTGAAATTTTGAGGACAATCTTTCAGCCGAGGGCATTATCCCCCAATATGCCAGTAAGCCAGTCAGGGGTTTATTTATTTTGTAACCCTCTGTTTAATTTCCACAATGTGATTTGTTGCAGTGAAAAAGGGAAAAACCTGCAGAGGTTGAACTGAATCAAAATTGATTGATTTACATTTTTTTTTCACAACTATGATTTGGTTAAAAAGTTAGAGCTGAAATAGTGACTGTTTGTTTGTTTTGCACCCCTCCATAAAATTGTGCAACAGACATCAAATCGGACGGGGTGTATTGATTGATACCTGTCGTCCAATTTTGTACCATGTGATGTGTTTTGTCCAATGAGCGCATGGAAACATTGTGGGTTATAAAAATTGGTATCGGACCTTGCAATGGACTACATGTAACATCCCATCCAGGGAGAGTGAACTGAACTCCTAAACATTTCATGCTATAGAAACGACAGTTTTAATATATAATTAATATCTTATTAGACGTTTTGTAGTGTACTAGTTAATCGCTGAGTATTTTTACGAGTTGTGCCATATTGTGATGAGCCCTTAGGGAAAGTCAAAACACAAACAACAAGTAAATATTCCCAGTGATACTAGACAACAAAACAGCTAATAAGAGATTTATTAACCAACACGCCAAATTTTTATGTCCGTGCAGGCAAATTTCTCACTAGTTCGCTGGAGTACAAATACTGCACAATATTTATACTCGTTTTGGGTGTTATTGCACTCTATGAAGCACAGTTGGATAATCAATACATTGTAATATATCGATTTAGCCAAGCCTAAAAGCGGAGCTCCGTATTTTTGCTGGTTCTTAATTTCTCTGAAATAAATAATAATTAAAAACGTCAACCTCGATTTGACAGCTGTCAATTGACCATAGCATGAATGCCCTATAACAAAGATGTAAGCTGATCAGGCTGACAAGGTGTTGACAAGGCATGGCTTTTTATGGCCGCCATGTTGCGCGACTCCGTCATCGTCGTCGTCGTGTGTACGCGCCCACGAGTAATACCGCTAGCCATGATAACCATGAGAAAATCAACTCATGGGTTTCGTTTTCTTTCCCATTTGAGTATGGGGCTCTGCTTGGCGGCCGTTTGGGCCGCCGGAGCTCTGCTATAATTATGTACAGCCCATTTGGACCACTACGCTTGACAACATTGTCATGTATTACGGTCAGCGGTTCGCATTATAGCAGTAACATTAAAGCGAGGCTCCCCTTGTGTGTGCTTTGGGGTTCGCCATGTTGAATTATAGTTTTTGTGTTGTGTGTTCAATCTAGCGGAATCTTACCCTTTTTGAAGCCATCGGGGGTTTCTCGGTATCTAACACTGGCGACGAGGATGGGATTGACTAACTGACGAAGAATGGCGGCAATAAATATAGAACTTCAAGGGGTAGCTCCGTTCGATTTCAAAGGTAATTCGTCTGCATTGGGACCACGCTGGAAGAAATGGCTTCAATCGTTTCAATACTTTCTTGTGGCCAAAGGAGTGGTGAACGATGCACAAAAGAAGGCTTTGCTACTTCACACAGCGGGAATAGAGGTTCAGGAGTTGTACGAAACGCTAACTGACCCGGGCCCAAGTGTTGAATTTGAAGAAAATACGGCTACTGAGTTCGAGAAAACGGTACGTACTTTGAATGCGTATTTTGTCACCAAGCTTAATGAACCGTATATGCGACATGTATTCAGGAGCATGGCTCAAAAAGAGAGAGAAACAGTTGGTTAATTCATCGCTAGACTTCGAAAGCAAGCACAGAACTGTAATTTCATGAACCCGGATATTGACATCAGAGATCAAGTTATTGACAAGTGCCGGTCGTCCGAACTGAGAAGAAAGTTGCTGGCCAAGGAAAACCTTACTCTTCAGAAGGTGCAAGAAGTTGCACGATCGATGGAAGCAGTGGAGCTTCAGGCCAAGAAAATGGGAGCACAGGATTCTGCATCGTCAATTGAGGAACCTCTGGGAGTAAACAAAGTTGCCTCAACACACCCTCCAAAGCCTTCTAAGCAACCAAAAGGAAAAAAAAGGCAAGGCAGATGCTACCGGTGCGGTCAAGAGGGACATTTTAGTAAGGATAAATGTTGTCCAGCCCGCCAGTGTGTGTGTACGAAGTGTAAGAAGGTTGGTCATTTTGCAAGTGTGTGCAAGACCAAACCCGGCAGCAGCAAAGAAATTGGGCACAAATCAAGTTCTAGAAAGAGAGATCTTAGAGAAACAAAGTATGTTGAAGAAGTGGTCAAGGAAGATTTGGATGACGATGAGGTACTTCGCATTTTTACAACGTAGAATTCTGGAAAGAATGGACACTCTCCCATTTACGTGTCAGTGATGTTAGATCAGAAGAGCTGTAAGATGCAATTAGATACTGGAGCCACAGTTTCTATCTTACCCAAGGCCCGGTATGAGCAGCAGTTTAGCCAGTGGCCCTTACGTAGTTCCAAGGTCAAGTTAAAGGCGTACAATGGTGTTCGAATACCTGTCTATGGTGAAGTTCATTTGCCTGTGGTCTATGAACAGCAAGAATTGGTGCTACCTTTGATTGTTGTGGGTGGTGATGGGCCCCCATTGCTAGGCAGAAATTGGCTGGAGCAACTCAAGTTGAATTGGCACAGTATCTTTCATGTGAGCAGGACTGACACTCTGTCTGATGTGTTAAATCATCACAAAAACGTCTTTGACAAGGGACTAGGAACCATCAAAGGTTTCAGGGCAGACATAAAGTTGCAAGATGGTGCGAAACAGATATTCTGCAAAGCCCGCCCAGTTCCATATGCACTACGCCAGAACGTGGAAGAAGAATTGGACCGTCTGGAAAAGTTAGGAGTAGTAAAGAAGGTGGAACGGAGTGACTGGGCTTCTCCTATTGTCTGTGTACCCAAGAAAGATGGAAGCATTCGCATCTGTGGTGATTTCAAGGTGTCAGTTAACCAGGTCCTTTTAGACAACCTGTACCCGTTACCAGACACTGTCGAGGATATATTTGCCACATTAGGAAGTGGAACTGTGTTCAGTAAGATTGATTTGTCAAATGCCTATCAGCAGATGGAACTGAACACCGACAGCCAACAGTACCTGACTGTGAACACTCACAAGGGACTGTATGCCTACCAACGTTTAACCTATGGTATTGCCTCGGCTCCTGCCCTTTTTCAGTCAACAATGGATCAGATATTACAGGGTATGGACAATGTGCGTTGTCGTATAGATGACATCATCATAAGAACAGATCCCCAAGAACATTTGCAAGTACTAGATGAAGTATTGACCCGACTAGAGAGGCATGGCATATTAGCTAAGAAGTCCAAGTGTGAGTTCATGGTACCAAGTGTAGAGTTCCTGGGTTATCGTGTAGACGGGGAAGGCCGACATCCCACTGATGAGAAGATTGCAGCGATTAGTGAAGCACCGAGTCCAAAGAATGTCGCAGAACTCCGCTCTTACTTAGGGTTGCTGAACTACTATGGTCATTTCATTCCCAATCTGTCCACCTTGCTTCAGCCATTACTAGGATTGCTTCAGAAAGGGGTGAAATGGGAGTGGACAAAAGAGTGTGAAGAAGCTTTCCAACACAGTAAAGCCGAGCTAATGGCAGGCCGCGTATTGGTTCCATATGATGAGAAGAGGAAGCTGATTCTAGCATGTGACGCATCTCCGTATGGTGTAGGCGCTGTGATTTCACACTTAATGGATGATGGACAAGAGCGTCCCATTGCATTTGCCTCAAGAACACTTACAAAGAGCGAAAAGAACTATTCTCAAATAGGGAAGGAGGCTCTAGCCATTATTTACGGAGTGCGAAAATTCCACAAGTACCTGTATGGGCGTCTGTTTCATCTTTATACAGATCACAAGCCCTTAGTGACCATTCTGGGTCCAAAGACAGCAGTACCAACATTAGCAGCAGCGAGAATGCAACGCTGGGCAGTTATTTTACAGGCGTACAACTACCAAGTCGAATATCGGCCGTCTAAAGAACATGGCAATGCTGACGCGTTGTCACGCCTACCTTGCAACAATCCACCCTTGATGGAAGAGGCTGAACTCTTCTTCTTCTCTGGTCTTGAAGAATTGCCAGTGGATGCAAAGGACATTAGCAGAGAAACTAGCAGAGATCCAGTACTAGCAAGAGTGTTGAATTACACACTAACTGGATGGCCAAATTATGTATCCAGTGAGGAACTGAAACCTTACTTCATGCGAAGACACGAGCTAACAGTTGACCAAGGATGTGTTTTATGGGGAATGCGTGTTATCATTCTGCCATCCCTTAGGAACAGACTGTTGCAAGAATTACACGAAGAACATCCTGGTATTGTTGCAATGAAGTCAATTGCCCGAAGTTACATTTGGTGGCCAAATTTGAATGCGGAAATTGAGTTGACAGGGAAAACCTGTGAAGTGTGCCAAGCAGTGCGGAACGCACCCCCAAGTGCACCAATGTACCCCTGGAGGTGGCCTACTCGTGTGTGGCAAAGAGTACATATTGATTTTGCAGAGAAGGATGGCAACTACTTCCTTGGGTTGATTGACAGCCATTCCAAGTGGATAGAGGTCGCACACATGAGATCAACTACCGCTCAAAGCACTATTGACCAATTGAGACTTTGGTTTGCAGCATATGGATTGCCCGAAGAAGTCGTTTCAGACAACGGGCCCCAATTCATTTCACAAGAGTTCACGGATTTCCTTAAACAGAATGGAGTTAAACAACCACTGGTACCACCGTACCATCCATCCTCCAATGGTGCAGCAGAGCGCACAGTCCAGATCCTGAAGCGAGCATTACGAAAACATGCTGAAAGTGTGAGAAGGGGTGGCAAGAAGCGTTCACTGAAGCATCAACTAGCTAACTGCTTATTCCAGTACAGGAACACTCCGCATTCAGTAACAGGAGTGACACCGTCGGAACTGTTCTTGAAACGCAAACCTCGCACTAAGTTCAGTGTTCTCTTGCCTAACATGGAAGAGCATGTCCAGAACCAGCAAGGTCAACAACAGCGGCAGCATGACAAGACTAAGGTCAAGTTGCGTGAACTGTCCCCTCAGGACTCTGTAAATGTGCGAAATACGCGGGGAGGAGTGGAGAAGTGGGTTCCGGACACAGTACTAAGACGGTTGGGACCATTAACCTACCTGGTGAGAGTTGGTCGCCAACTGCGTTATGTTCACATTGATCACCTCCTGCAGACCAATCGTTTGTGTCCTGAAGAGACCTTTGAGGAAATAGTTCCCGAGGAGTCGTCAGGTTCAGTGTCCGTTTCAGTGCCTGTATCAAGTTCTCCAACACCATCATCGACTTCCAGTATTTCAAAGACAACTCGAGATCAACCTGCTGAGTCTCAGAAACCTGTTGCAGAACCACTTTCTCAGTCACCAGCTCGAGACACACCAGCCGCTCAAACGCCAGTTCTGAAGTCTCCGGCACAGATTCCTATTACAGTTCCAGAGAGTGAAACACCACCTCTGATGCAGCGTCCGAGTGAGACCGTTCCAGGGAACACCCCCATGAGAGCTGAGCGTAGATATCCAGCCAGGGAGAGAAAAGCGCCAGATAGGCTAAACTTGTGACTGTGAGAACATTCTTAGGCTAAGAACATTTTCTACTCTCAGTAGAGAGACAAGTTTTGTTGTTGTTGGAAGTTTTAGTTTTGTTATTGGCATGTATTTTTGTGCTATTAGGATTTTGTGACCAAACCTTTTAGAAGGGGAGGAAGTGTCATGTAATACGGTCAGCGGTTCGCATTATAGCAGTAACATTAAAGCGAGGCTCCCCTTGTGTGTGCTTTGGGGTTCGCCATGTTGAATTATAGTTTTTGTGTTGTGTGTTCAATCTAGCGGAATCTTACCCTTTTTGAAGCCATCGGGGGTTTCTCGGTATCTAACAAACATCATCTAAATTGTACATGCACATTTTGTGTGCTACGTGTTACAGTATATTATCTCCCAACAATTCACAGAGTGATGGTGGCTTTCTAGTTCCAACAGAATAGAATAGAACCGCTGTGCATGTATAGATGGGTCCTTCGACTCTGTCACTCATCAACCCACTGCCTTTTGACACTGTCATTGACTCATACGTGTATAGGAAAATATAATACCAAATTGTACAAAGGGTAGGGTAGAATTGAACCACAATTACTGGATTATAATTTTATATATTAATAAAATTATTATCCCAAATACTGACCTGTAACAAGGCAGAAGTTTGGCGGTGAGTTCACAGCTCCAAAAAACTTGATGATATGCTTGTGACTGAGCATGCTCAGAATGCTGGCCTATATGCGTAAGAGCATAACAGAGGATAACAGTTTGATGACTGCAACATTATACAACAAACGTTTTCTTCAAGTCAAAAGCGGGAGATTTTTATAAGGATTTTCGAAAATGACCTGATCATTTCCAAAGTCTTCTGAAGATTTGGAGGGTGGTCATTCAAAGATTTCTGGGTCCCAGTCCCAGTTATCAACCACTGATATTTTGTACTACATCTGCATCCGCAGAAACATGTCAGCTGCTTGACAGGGTCTTGACGGTGTAGAGCCCGGAGAAACAAACAAAATATGAGCAAGAGGAGCGAAAGTGCTCTTTTATTCCCTCATAGAAGTTGAAGAGACTGACGCTAACATTTGACTCTGCATTGCAAGCTGGGGTCAAGATGTTTTGTGAAACTTGCAGGTGAAAAGAATATTGAAAAGGTAACTTTCCATTTACTTGTTGCACAGTCACCATTCTTCACTTTTGAATGGGGCAAATTGAATTTTGCCAGGGCATTTATGTAATCTTGCATACTTGCCCGGCCAACAATGTGGAAAAAAATGAATAAGGATCCCTGTGTATATACAAAGGAAGTATCTTCAGGACTGTTTATAATGACTAAGCTCTGTCACTGTAATGAATTCATTTTTTCTCCTCCATTGCAGTTTAAACTCTGTTTTGATTTAGGATGTTCTATTTTTTTGTCTGAACCCCTGCACCCCTCCCCCCCTCCACCCCCACCCACTAGGATTGTGGGTTTTTGGAAAGGGGGGGGGGTATGATTTTTCTTCAAAGAAGCCAACAAATTTAGATCCTTCAGACTTTAATTTCTTTTCTTGCAAAGGGAGCTGACAAAAACCAACCCTTTGGATTTCAATTCTTAAAGTACACTGACAAAAAGTTGAGGGCGAACAGAGACAGAACATCGCTATATCAAAATTAAAGCGGCCAGTCAAGGGGTTTTTTATACAAAACAATGTCATGGAGATACTTATATTAAATATGTATAATAATAGACAGAGATTCTAAACCTCAAACAGCTGACTAAATTTAATTAACGCCAGGAAGCATAACGTTGATCTGTATAGCAATAGCTAAGCATAACTTAATAAAACAACACCGTATGGCGATCGGTCAACAATGGTCAAAAAGCAAATGAATCAAATGCAATTCCGACACGTTTTGGAAAAATTATAGAACACAACCGGTCAACCATATGTAGATCGGAGAAGTATCGATCGTATAGGAGTTTCGCATGGTATAAAAACGAGTTACCATTTTACATTAAAAGCACAAATCAAGTACAGTTATAACAGATCTAATACTTTTCCTGAATTCTCAACTAAGTACATATCATGTTTCACCGTACGAAAATTATCTTTGTATAAAACTTGCCTCTTTCCCCAAGCTCAGGAGCTTCTTTACCGCGACCTCTTTATCTTGAGATTTCCACCTTGCCCGGTACACAGAACCAAAAGCACCTCCTCCGCACTTCTCGAAGAACTCGAGATCGTCGAAATCTATTGTGACATAGGCCATTTTCTCTAACTTGATCCTACATTTTTGAGCTAAAATCAATTATGCGCGACGCCGAGTGAGAAATCTGAAATTTTGCGAGCACTCGCTCGTTTCCGCTCAGCGGTCAGCCAACGTAAAGAATTGCATCTTGTATGCCGAAACAAAATGTCTTCAATTTCAAACCGGGAAAGACTGGTATCTAAATTGTGTTCGCACGGGCGCGAACTTCAAGAAATGGCGCCCTCTTTGTTGTCGGTTGTGTTGCGATTTTAATCGTCTTTCGTCATTTTAATCATTTTGAGAAATTCACAGGAATGTCTGTAAAGGTAAAGGATGTCCTGGACGCTCTTCAACGGATGCAGAAGAGTCTCGAGTGTTCGATATGGTATGAATTGAGCGTGGATTTTCAAAAGTTCCTATTATGCAAAACATCGGCAAAGACGCTTAGTTTAATATTTTCTCTTGATAGCTTTATCTTCATTCATATATGTTACGTTTATGTTTTTCGTTAGTCTTGAATTGTTGAAGGACCCTCACTCGACAAAGTGCAATCATCAGTTTTGCGGGTAAGTGAAATAAAGCTGTAACACAAAATGTTAACCAATTATATTATGTAATAAAGCTGAATTTCAGATTTTTACAGAACTCCATGCTTGAGCATGGAGTTTTGAAAAAAGCAACTGTTTTTGAAAGCGATCATTATTGAATTATTATTATCATTATTTAAATTTCTACGTGAAAACACAAACACTTGCTTATTCAAACTGCATGCTGTTTAATTTTATCATGTATAAATAAAATTAATGCTATTATTATTATCATCATCATCATCATCATCATCATTATTATATTAAATAAGAGTTGGTGATGCACGATTCTGTTGCCTGAAGCTATACTCTTTACTGAATGAAAACAGCCAGTGCATCAAGCAGGTTCTTGAAAAGAGTAGCAAGAAGTCAAAAAACAAGTGGTTTTGTCCACTCTGTAAGACTCCTGTATCCAAAAGGTGAGTTCCTATTCAAGTTGTACATGTATTTGATGCATAATAATTATCATTAAGTAGAATCGTCATACCTTTATATTTTACCCTCTGGTTGATGAGGCCTGTTAGGCCTCTAGCAATGCTATGCTAATATGCCAAGCATTTTTCCACCCCAACCTTCACATCACAACAAACCAGGCCACAACGCTGGGAGCTCCATGTCCTGGTTCTTTAACGTCCCCAGCTAACCATAATGTTGAAATTGCTGGAGACGAGCTGCATGGTTTATCATCCTTATCTGAGAAGACTAGAACATCTAACCATTTGTGACCCTCCACGGGAAAACAGGGACAAAGGTGATAGCACGCTCACAACACGCTAGCACAACACGCTTAGCGTGTCTAATGTCACGGATATGCGCATATTTAATCACTACAACAATGCAGGACACACTAGCTTTGTTTCGGGATTTTTAGCACGCTAAATCTTTTGTTGCAATTAGTGTGCTCGAGGTTAGCTTAGCGGGCAATTTAACACGCTAAAACACTCAAGAACACGCTAGAATTATGGCGGAAACCACACATTCATTACAGATTTCGTTATCCAGAAATAATTATATGAGAAACTTTCGCAAACGAAGAAGTAACGCCAAAAGTAAACGCTTCAGTTATTCGAGTTTAATAAATGTACGATCTACCGTTTTCGAACCGAAATTACCGCTAGTGCTACAAATACTAAGTAAATAATAAGATCAAATAAACTATGAAATTGAGCGTAAAAATATTCCTTTCACTTACTTAAAATTTTATCGTAAGATACATTGTGTTGCCATGATTTAAATGTCCATTGAGTTACGACTTCGAGTACAACATTCTCAGAATAAAAGTTACCGTATTTATTCACTTGTAAGGCGTACGAGAAAATATGCTTGTTCAATCAAAATCTGCTCAAAACTCGGGGTGCGTCTTATAACCGAGTATTTTCCCGCAACAAAATAAAACTTTTCCAAATTTCCCTAATAATTACCGTATATTTATTTGTCTATAAGCCGGTGGTGGCGGTGTTATAAGCCGAGCGATTCTTGCATGATCTGACATTTCATCGGCGTAGATTTCATCATCACAGGGGGATCATCATCTGTGCTGTCGCCAGCTTTTGAAATCCTGCATGTTTTGAATGATTTTCTAATCATCTCCCCTAGAATTTCCTCCCAAGCCTGCTTTACCCAACGGAGGACCAGATTTCTCGATGAACTGTGGATAGCACACCTCCTTATATTAGAGGGGATCTGGCATTGTATTAAGAGTTCCTTTCTCCCCTCTTCCATCGCAATAAAAAAAAAATACTTGATCAGTGGTTATGTTCTGATAATTATACTCTACAGCTGTACATGTACACATTGTTTCAAATGTAAGATGTACACAGTAGATGGTTCACAGAGATCTTTTGCCAGAGGCCTGTAAAATGTAAAAAACGCTCCTATAAATGGGTATCCACAAGTGTGTGCCCAGCCATCTAGTAAATATTGCGGCATGTAAAGGCCTGTTGAGGGAAAACCTTGAACAGGGTTGCAAATAACTGCAGTCAGATATCGGTCAGCCCCTTGCAGCTCCTGTAGAATGTAATAAATGATACTGTAGGCTATACAAACTCAAGTGAATCTGATATGCAAACAGTAAGGCCACCAGTCCGCAAGCCGGTGTAAGAGATACAAGTGATATCACTTCATTTTAAAGTTGCATGCATTTTATTAGTTTTACTTTGCTAGGGAAGTTCAATGTGTTTTTCATTTTATTACAGAAGCCTGACACCGAACCCTAAATTAAGTGAAATTGTTGCTGCGGTGCGCAATTTGCAAGGAGCAGTCCAAGATGATACTGGAATTCCA
This sequence comes from Blastomussa wellsi, assembly GCA_947652115.1. NCBI lineage: Eukaryota > Metazoa > Cnidaria > Anthozoa > Scleractinia > Plerogyridae > Blastomussa > Blastomussa wellsi. The sequence goes on along the minus strand of OX393566.1, from coordinate 6,290,599 downwards.
ACAGGTTTGATCAACAGCTCATACTAATAAGCCTAGAGGACACAGACAACAAAAATACAAAACAAAAAACTGTTTATTCACTTATTTTGTTTGTGTCCTCTTGGCCTTTCTGTCAGTTGACCTGCCAGCTGAGCTTTCTCTTAGTCCAAAGCAGGGTTTTCAAAGATGAATTGACCAGAGGTTTTTACGAACACTTGTGAAGACAGTCCAAAGATTTTTACATGGACCGTCAAGAGATTAAAGTTTTTGACCCACTTGTACAATACTCATGCCTAAGGAATGAGAGTTGGCAAGTTACAGCTATTTCAATTACCATTGTTGGTCAAAGCTTCACGCTTAAGACAAGACTAAAAGGTAGTCATGGGTAGAAGTAGAGAGCTTAATGTTTTGCATGCACTGAGTACTACAATATGACAAATGTTTTCTCTCATTTTAAACATTGTGGAAACAAGGTATGTTTAGCCACACTAAAGCTACACTGCTAGAATTTGCCAGGCTCAAAGCTATGTACAGTGAGAGTGAAAGAAAAGCCATGGAACAAGGCCATGCATGAAAATACAAACTTGCAGTACAGTAGACTATCCAATAGCTCTTTTTTGATCAACTAGCTGCACACATTAAATTATTTTCACTTACAGTAGTTACATGTACTTCGAGTCAGCCAACTCCATGCAGTGTGTAAAAACCTGCAATTTGCATATTCACTGTAACATAAACAATAGATCAACCCTGTTGCCAACTGCAATCATAAGCTTTTAAGCTTTTACAGTACTTTTCGATAAAACTGCTGTAACCGGTTGTAGCATTATGGAAGGAAAATTAAAGACATCCTTGTCCGTAGTAGTCAGTGCATTCAGCAGCCCTCTACTTCTACACCTTGGTAATTTTTGTTCAGGCTTAGAGTGATTGTCGAAAAGTTAAAAAATAATGTATCCTTCGTCCATCTTGAATTTGCTTTAGGTTCTCCACCTCCACAGGCATACTTATCATCTAATGTGGCAGGTACATCAGGAAATTTTTCATTGTCTTCTTGCCATCCAACTCCTCAAAAATGTCTCAATGACAGTAAAAGCACAAAAAGGATTGTTTCACAGAAGAACCAGTTTAGTCTGTACAGTGATAATAATGGTATGTGAATCCTGTCAGCATTTTTTGTGGGTGTTCTTTTAAAATAAAACTGCATAGACTAGTCAAGTTGCCATGCGCATGTTCATTATGGAGACTTGAAAACAGAATGCACAGATCTTTCTAAACTGGGATAAACCAATAAAGCACTTATCTGTTTTGTATGGGTAGGCCAGATGAGCACATTCAGAGTAAAATTATTTTTCCCTTTTCCTAATATTGACCCATTTGTGCACTTTGTTAAAATGAATTTGAATTTGATAATGTACATTTTAGTGCATCCACATGTTATGTACATTCATTCATTTATATGACTGTATAAAGACAAGTGAAATTCTGAAACATGTATAAACAGGCTTTCCCAAAATCCTGGGTTGAACTTACATAGGTATTATTTAAAACTTTTATATTGTTGAATTATCCTCAGATTCAGTTTTGGAAAGCTCTTGTACAGTGTTGTAATGTTCTACCCACGATAGCAGAAATTTTTCAGGCTGTCACTTGTCAAGTGTAAATAAATGCTTCTGGGAAAACCGCAACACTAGTATTTTCTTGATGGAGACCAGCAACAGCTAGAAATACATCTGCATTCACAGACTGATAGTGTTCAGATCTATGGTAGCTTGAAATTAGAGTTTAATTATCATTAATTTTCACAGGGTAATATTATGCCAAATATTATTGTGTTCTGTTTTGTAGAGAATTGCGTTCTTGAAAATAAGCAGCCCCGAGTTATATCAAATGTCAATATAAGGTGATGTTATTAACATGGAGGTTCACTAGATTGACAGTTTCTTCACCATTATCATTAATCATTTACTTTAGTATTTCAGCTTTGTCCTATAAAGAAAATTGATGTAAACAAGACCAAACAAAAGATGGCACTGTAAAAAACAATGAAAGCATACATGTACAACTGTAATTATCTGATAATCAGTGCCAAACAATAATATTTATTGGCTATCATCATAATAGCTAAACTATGCACACTGTGAATTCCGAGAGCTGCAGTGCACCCTGCAGTGTCACAGTGCTTGTGTACATACAGTGTAGCTGTTACCCTCTGTACTCATTGCAGGCCTACAAAGGCCAATAGCCATGTACTTGTAGACGAGCATTACCATAGGTGAGTGGCACTGCACGGTGTTCTGCAATTCCTGGGATTCATAATGTGCATACAGGGTTTGCTTACAATGATAGCCAATACGATCATTTGGCATTGATTGATTTACATGTACCATGCCTCATTTTCAATTGAAAAACAACTTGGAATTACATATCTTGATAGTTTTGGTAAATTAGAGCAATTTAAAACATGGACAGCCTAGACTAGCTGTTATCACAATAAGTATCAGTGGTTTGATGTATGAACAGGGTACAGTGAAGTTCAGTTTTCCAGCTTTCCTTTCGGGCAAGCTGTAACCAGGGTATACTAGCCTGGATGTCATTTCCACTAGCCCGAAAAAATTCTCAGAAGTGTGATGAATTAATTAATTAATTCATTCATTCATTCATTCATTCATTCATAAAAACGATCACTTGCCCGAATAAAATCCACTAGCCCCGGGCTATCAGACACAAACTTTCATGTACGCTGGTGTTGCCTCATTTGTGTGCCTTTAAAAATAAAAGAATGTTCCACTGCATGCTCAACCTGCATTATTATTTTTAGACCATTGCAAACAAGCAAAAACATTATAATGACCACATAGCATAAGCAAATTCAGTTGTGGACAGATCCATACATGTACCTACACTGTAGGTTGCATCCAATTGATGGTAATTCCAATTGACTGGTGATACACTGTCAGTAGTTACTTTTCCTACAGTAAATAATTATGATGCATGGCAGACTACCCTTAGCAATTTTTATGGGGAAAAATGTACTTGTTCTTACATCCATGGCCAGTAGTGACTTTTCAGAGTCTCAGGCTTAAACGTTTCCACGAGAACAGATGCCTCAAAACTAAATAATTTATCTTTACCTTCAATTATCCCGTTGTCAGGTCAGCAATAGGTCCAGCACTTATACAAGTGACATCAAGCAGCACAAAGCCTAATAAAGCAACCAACATAAAAACATCAAGAAGGACAAGAAATTCCAGACGAATAGCTCAGGATAATCACCCTGCTAAAACACTAAAAGGAAAGAATGCCAGTGAAGAGCTGCTTCATATGATATACACTATGCCATTCCAACCAGCTTCTAAAGGAGGTGAGTTCCAACGGTGAATGTTTTTAATTTCTTCAGAACCTGTAGTGGAATTTCTCAAAAAAACATTGTTAAATAATCACTTTTTGGAAGTAGATGTTCTGTGACAACAGTACCATTTACTTATTAAAAATTTCCTCTTTAATACCATATGGTTGCAGATCCAACTTGTCCGACTCAAGATAAGGCCGCAATGGAAGATGAATCTAAACCAAACAAAATGCCTGCACTCAGACATCATTCATCGCTTTCAACAGAAACTCTAAGCACAGTAAATGATCGAACCCCAGGAAGTAAAAAAACATGTCCGGATACCTCTGTACATCCCGAACAAAGTGCATGTGTAACAACTATCGCTGAGGCGGACTCCTCTATCAGATTGAGCCCTTGTGACAGTACAGCACTTAGTGCAAACAAGGACCCTTTGCTGCCCGTCGTGACCACAGCAGCAAATGGCAAGGAAGATGAAACACCAGTGTCCACCACAAAGTTTGACTCTTGCATTCTGAGTAGTTTGGATACTATGCAAAGTGTGTCCATTCTTCCGTCCCAGGACTGTCATGTACAACTATGCGACGTGGCTCCAGAAAATGTTCATGGCAATGACCAGGAGACAAGTGCTTATAAAGATGAGGAGGCCCACTCTCGGGGCATAAAAGAAGACGAGTCGAGTGCCACTGTGAGTTGCCTCGCCGAAAATAAAGACGAGGCATTCCCAGTTTGCAAAGAACGACCAACCATTGCCCCGTCTATTGACAAGAGGTTTCCGTCGGAAAACATGCCCAGGGGTGGCAAGGATCCTCCCACACAAAGTTTGGACTCTGACGAGCTGGTTTCCTTGTTTGATGATCCCTCTTTAATTAAACCGACAGAGGTACTGCAAAAGGCAGACGAAGCTGCCCGTCTACATGTAGATTTTGGTGAATTCGAGAAAGAACAAAATTCACCCGGTAAAAAAGGCCGTGATCACGAGGATCCGCAAGACAACGAAACTACTGAATCAGATTTATATGAGCGTGTTAAGCAGAGGCAAAGAGGACGAACGTTTAGGATGTCGTTGCAATCCAACCGACGCTCGGATCCTCCAAAGAAATCTATTCAGTTGAAAACCAAGACACAGAAACGATCTGCGGATTCTGTAACTGTATTACCACACAATGAGCGCAGCAGTGATGGGAATGCCAAAAAGAAGTTTAAAAAATCTCGTGACTCTTTACTTGATGAGGCTTCCCCGCTAATGATAAATACACAAAGGCCACACGAAGGTAGTGGACTTTCGAGTGAATCTAAAGAAAAGCGGGAAGACATAAATGTATCCAGTCTGTCATGTGTGAAAACCCCAGAGAATGATCAGGTCGAAGATCATGCGATCAGCCATGACAGTCTCTCGCATTCAAGCTGTACAACCATGCTTTCAAATGAGATAATTCCAGCCAGTGTCTCCTCTTCAGAGAAATCGATCTCACCAGTGATCAACCCAATGATTCCTCATGTTAATCAGGCTCTGGAGGGCGTGCAAGGGCGTGCGGAGAACACGGAAGAATGGGGTTTGCAGAAGATAAGGGAAAATGACCATGGCAACACTCATATTTCGCCGAAAAGTGGAACAAACGAGGAGAGTCCCCAGATAAAACAAGTTTGGGGTAATGAAAAGCTAAAGAATAAGGAACCAACAGACAAGGAAATAGGGTTCCAAGATCAAGAGTCTGACTCAAAGGAAACAGTGTCTGCAGTTTCCAGTTCAAGACAGAAACCTTTTATGACGCCCTCTTGGGCGGGTACCTCGAACCAAAACATGAGCCCTAGAGAAATAGAAGAAGAAAGCGTTCGTTTGAAATATGCAGATAGAGGCGGCTCAAGTCAAGTTCCGGTGACAAGTCGCCAAGAATCCCAACAATTCGATCCCAGTGAAGAAGAACTTCTTACTGACTATGATCAAAGCTCACAATTCCATGAACACCAGGAAGAACATAGGCCGGGTCGAATTGGCATCGGTGATAGCCAGGAATTAAGAACTGAGTTAACACCTTTGCAGGTGTCAGGTCCAAAGCATGACCTTTTGACGAGCTCTTTCAACGGGCGTTCTCAGATAGAGATCGTATCAGGAGAGGCAGGAATGACTGGGGGTCAAATCGATGGTAAATTGTCAAACGGAAGCGTTGAAGCATCTGAGCCATTGAGTCGGGAAGCTAACCGTGCAAGTAACACGCCGACACAAAGTTCCTTAGAAGGCATGGATGCTGTGACACCGTGCCTGTTTGGAAACGACAGCTGGGAGACCCCGGATATGAACACGATTCAGAGATCTGGAAACCAAAGGGGACTTAATAACGCGTCAGCCCTCAGTGAAAACCATTCCGAACTTGCGTGCAAAAAAGTTGTGGACCTCAGAACTGAAACTGTAACGGAGAAGGAAAGAATGAATTCTGTGGATGGTACATGTGGCCCAGCTGCTGAGCAACGGCAGTTTTCCAGTATGGCGCTCTATTCTGATGGCAATAATAAGGAGTTGGCGTGGGAAACGGACCCAGAAGGAACTCAGAGTTTTGGGACCAGTCAGAGCATTTCTGTTCTTCAGGATCTGGAGTTTCCACTACAGGAGCATCAAGACAACGAAGAAGAATATGCTATTTGCAATGAAATAAAAGAAGGCGGCGAGATGTCTTCGCAGAAGCACTGCACAGCGACAAGCATGGATGCACCTTGGGTAGAACCTCTTCCAAAGAAGCCAAGAAGCTGTGAGGCTTTCTCGTCGCCTCACAAGCTACATCCAAATGTTTCACTCGAACTGGAAACTGGTCCAACCACCGAGAAGACTCGCGACTCGGAGTACATAGAAAGTGACGTCATTCCTCCAACTCCACCGGTCAGACCTGTTGCCAAACAGGTTTTCCGTTCTCGGTCTCCTTTGAGGGTGACACGTCCAACAAGTAAACTGCAAAGGGAGGGGAAGGCAAGTTGTCATTCTGAGCTTTTAGTCGTAAAACAAAAAAGAAGGGTGAAGAGCCATTGTGTTTTAAAATCATCGAAATCAGGCTCGCAAGATAGCACAGGAGAAGGAGCTGAAACGCGTTGCAAATCTGTGGGTATGGAGACGGCTAACGACAGCTTCTCGTTGCTCAAGAACCGTGCTTGGTCGCCAGAAGCACTAGATGCTCAGACCATGGATTTAAGTCCGTCCGCGGAGCCTGACTCCAACAAACAATTAGAGTTATCGCAGGACAGAAACACTAAAACTTCGTTTAAAGAGAATAAATTGGAAAGTGTGCCAACAGGTAGCAAATCGCCGAAAGGCTCAATAAACCTTTTGCAGCCAAACAGTTATGCAATAAAGAAAGACGTTTCTTCTCAAAATGCAGGTCAACAAGAGACGGTTGACAGTGAGGTTTCAAAAAAGGAAAGACACAAGGTAATTGCAAAGTTTGAAAAAACAAAACACAACGACTTAGTGGAGATTAGTTTGCGTGAGATGCATGCAGAAAGAGTAAATTCATCACCACACAGTTCTACTAAACGAAGAGCTTATGATATCGCAGATTCGTTTGATTGGTCGGGAACTAGAGACAAGCAGGATAAATACAACAAGCAGTCCCAAGATGGCCCTAAAACTGTCTTTAACGATAATAACGATGATCAACGTGTAAGAGGAGATGTAGAGAACGATGAGTTGAAAGATAACTTGCTTAAGAAGTTTGGAGAAAACGTGCACGAAAATGGTGATCGTCACTGTACCCTTGTTGATAATGTCAACAGCGATTTACCTTGTACTGACGACGGAGGGAATTCCCTCTGCACTGGCGATGAAGGCGATTCCCCTAGCGATCAAGCTTTGTTAAAGCCGGTGTTCCTTCCGAAGGAACCGGAATCGGATGGAGCTGCAAAACTTCGCAACGAAGACGAAGAAAATGAAGTGAATGCATTTTCTCAAGAACTGATTCCTTCTGAAAATGAGAGAGAAGATAATGATGAAGTAACCACATGTAAGTACATGAACGTGTTGTTGTAGCTGTACCTTGAGGTAAAAACGATAAACCATCCCACTTACGAACGAGTGTAGTACGGGTAAAAAATACCCGAAACCTGATAACATTTTTTAATTAAGCGATTCTATTCAAGTGAAATTGAGGGGACAAGGTTCAGCGATGTGTTAACGCATAATCAATAGTGACTCGATTGTCATCACAGTTTTAATTTGACACGTGCCTGAAGACTAGAGATCAATAAATGTTGTACTTTTTTACATCTTTCTTCCTTGCTAACTGCAGAAAAAGGCAAAATTACAGATGTATTGACCCGTTAAGCTTCCATGTTCACTTTCACCTTGTAAAATGTTAAATGCCTCTTTGCACTTACATAAAGGGTCTTGGATGAAGAATTTGATCACGGAGCGGTTTTTTTTCGAAACAGAGCTGCAAATAATTTTTTGTCTCTCGTGAAAGGACATGTGTCCGGCCAAGTCAGTATTTTGATTGGTCTGCACCAAACTTCAGTGAAGTAAGACGTCATCTCACAGTTACTTCTCAATAACGCAAACCACTGGCGTTCGCATTGGAAGGCGTAAACAATTGTCCGGACATTCTGTCCGACCACAGTGGGGATTTCATCAGACAATGTGACGGTTATTTGCAGCCCTGGTAAATTCATATCATGCGCGATATAAAGAAGATGTATTCTTGACAAATACATGTAAAGAAGCCTGAGCCATGTATTATGCTGTCATAAAACACGACGGGCATTTGAGAACACGAGGGAAATGTAGAAAACACGAGCCGCAGGCGAGTGTTCTCGAATGTCCGGAGTGTTTTATGACAGTATAATATATGGCTTAAGCTTCTTCGTTTGCTTTATGATATAGATTTTATACGCCGCGAGTAAAAACAACAAAACAAGCACGATCGATAAACTGAAGCAATTTAATTTCGCTTCTACTTTCCTCTCGAACTTAGAAGCTTCTTCTACAATCTCTGTACATGTAGCTTCACTCAGAATTTTGTCCGGACTTTCTTCATAGAAAATTTTCACCGCCTTCCCTTGCGAATTTTCACTAACGTAAAACTGACAAAAAAACAATAAAATACGCTTTTTCTATGTTTTATACTCTGATAAAACATGGGTTTTTGACCAATCAGAGCGCGCGCAGAGTCCTATCTATATTATAATGACAAATAATTACCATACAGAGTATTCAGCCGAAAGCACATCCATCAGGTTATTTTAAATCTTTTTTTTCTTTTATTTTAGCATCTTTTAAAGCCCTGGACAGTACTGGGGCTTCATCCGCTACGTTTTTGTCAGAAGCTGCGGCCTCTACTCAGGTAAGAAGGCTATAATGTACACGCAAATTCTCCGTACTGGCCAACATACATTTCTTCTTGTGCTACATGGGAGAAACTGTTGGAAAATCGAGCCAAGTGTCCCAAAAAGTAGAATGAGAGCCGCCGGTGTTTGTTTCGTAAATCCAACGTGCGTCAAGAAAAGTTAAAATTATCCGAGAAAAAGAACCGCTTTTCATTCGTATTTCGGTGTCGCAAGTTTAGAAACGAAAGGGACTGCTCGCAGCATGCCCAAAAAGTTTAAAACCAACTGATTATGGATAGACTGGCGGGAATGTCCTTGTGTAGACTTTCATTGGAATGCTGCGTTCTTCCACGTGTAGGTTTGCCCTTCACTCTTACTGAGAAGCATAGGCTGTCAACCTTCTCCCTCGACGACCTCCTGTTCTGTGCTTCTGTTCTTTGCTGTTTTCTCTAACTGATGCAAACTCTATAAAAAGTTAGATCAATAATAATAATAATTATTATTGAATTATTATCCTTGTTGTGTCGCTTAGAAAATGGAAGTACTGCGCCAAGACGTGGAAGCGATGGAAAAAGAGATGGAAGAGCTGAGAGCGTATCTAGCTAAAACTGACGAGAAAAGAGAGGAAGCGGAAAACGCGAATGAAGAAGACGATATGGAGTATCAAGATGAGGGTAAGTAGTTGTTAGGATCCTGGGATTTTAGTGGAACGATTTTCTACTTGTCACACCAAGCAACGCATTTTCTTGAAAGAGTTGTCTTGAGAGAGCTATCGTGAGTTTATCTCGTAGCACGTCACGATTTACCTCAACAACAACCAACCAACCAACCATTTTGTTTTGCCAGAATTACAACAAAGATTAGGCCATAAAACTACGCAGAATACACCTTATTCCAAAATGAATAGAGGGGGTAAGTTTCTAAAGAAACTGTGGTGCTGCGTCGGTGGGAAGTATAACAATATAATTTGGTTTTATCAACTGGGTTGATAATGTCAATTGGCCAACCGTAAAGAGATTCAAGAGCTGACGTTTCGAGCGTTAGCCCTTCGTCGGAGCGAATCAAGGAAACGTCAGCTCTTGAATCTCTTTACGGTGGCCAATTGACATTATCAACCCAGTTGATAAAACCAAATTATATTATTCCAAAATGGCTACCATCTTAATATTCTTTTGTTGGCATTCAAATTAGCCCTTCTTGCCTCGATTTTAAGTCAAAAATCAAAAGAATATTTTATCGTGAACGAGGCAACAAGGGTCAATTTGTATGTGCATAAATCAGCGGCCATTTTGGAATAAGGTGTATAGTGGAAAACTAAACGAGCTGATATGATAGAAAAGAAACTAAATATTTGCTACATGTATATCTTGGTTGCATACAGAACATACTGAATCAAAGATAAAAAGAATACAGGATACAAGCAAATAGTTAAGCAAATAATAATAAATAAAAAGCAATTTTAGGGATAGAAAATAGAAAAATAAAACGTACCGGTTCGCGATAAGACCAAAATTCGTATGCAGGTTTGTTTGGAACGAAGGCAATATTGAAGATAGCAATACTAAACCATCATTTGGTGCACTTGCTTAAGAATTGCGCAGTCATAGTTTGTTTTAATGAACGAAAGGATAAACGTTTTAATTCTTCAGTTCATCCAAATTATTACAAATAAAAGGACCAGAGAAGTAGATTTTAAATTTACCAATAATAAGTTCTTACACGATCGATGGAGTTCAATTGCCTTTTAGTTTCCCTCCCAGGGAAGATTAAGTGTTGTAAACTTTTAATCATAAAAGTACTGATGAGATCATTTTGTCATCTCAGATCCATGTGATGACGCTGACATGTTATCTTCGCTCACTCCGCCTCCTCCGCTGACACCCAAAAGTATCCCTCCCATGCGACAACTCTCCACCCCCCTGAAAAACGTTTCGCGCTATCTAGATCAGGAGGGGCAGTCATCAGATGAAGAAAGCGATTGTGAAGGCATGATAAGAACCAATACAGAGAAACAGAAAGAGCTAGTGAAGAATTCCAGTAATAAAGGGAGCAGGAGTGTCTCAGAGAAGAAGAATGGTAGTAAAACGTGTACAAAGAAACGCCCTCTTTCTCCGAGTTACGAAGACGATGGTCTTAGTATCACTGCGGTCGAAAACCGACAGAACGAAACACCTTCTCCGCCCAGCAGTTTGCATCTAAAGCGGAAGGCTCAGCAGGAAGGAGACGAAAAAGAGTTGATCGTAATTGACGACCGAGATCCTGTTCATTCAAAAACTGGTTCGCTTTTGCTTGTCAAGAGAAGACGAGTAACAGATGAACTCGTCCCCAAGAAATCTCCAGTGGTCAGCTTGTTATTCACAAGAACACGGAAGGACTCTGCTAGGTCCAGCCACTCTCCAAGGCCATTTCAACAGACCAAAGTACCCTCACCTATTAAGAAACACTCTACGCCATTCATTTATTCACGAAAGCGTGGTGCAGAGATCTCACCAAACTCGGGACAGGATACGCCAAAACTGGTCTCGCCTGATAATGAGTCACGTGAAAGTGCGTCACGTGATAATGTGACACGTGATCAATATCGGTCAGGTGATCCGGAGCTTTCAAAGCTGAAGGTTGTGGCGAACACAAAAACGAGCAAAGAGACAGAAAATAAGAATTGCCACGGAAACGGAACAACAAAGCAGCTGTCTTTTGTGGCGACGCGTCTTAACAGGAAGCAGCTAGTAAGTATTGCGTGCTAAGTAGTACAAATTTCCGTTTAGCTCTTTTACTCTTTAACTCTATTCTTTAAGAAATACAAATAACGCTAGCTCGATAGGATGACAAATAATCCGCGATATAAGAAGTTTCAGCGCCCAATACTGAACGTCTCAATTTCTGTTTTACAGCTATCAAAAATCTTTGAAATCGAATTGTAATAGACATTTGGATATGTACTCGCCATTTGTATTTGTTTGGCCACCTTACCAGCTCCCACGAAAACAGTTAAATTTTACAGCAATACTTAATTCTTGGTGTCAGTGTTGTAAGCGTAGTAATGCAAAGTCAAAGCAATTCGCTAATTACTACTTTCGACACTCATTTGAAAACCGCTCTAAAAGGAAAAAAGCGTAATTCGGTAACTTTCAGCACAGGGAGCAGAGGAGTTATGCTTGAAACATCAATAAAAGAAACGTGTTACCTTCGTTCTTGTATTTCAACTAAGAGAATAAATACAAGAACGAAGGTAAGACGTTTCTTTTATTGATGTTTCAAGCATAACTCCTCTGCTCCCTGTGCTTTCAGTTAACCACGTGAACTACGCCACCCCTGTCGACAAGACGTTTCCTATTCACAAGAATTCAGCAAGTTTTTAATTTATCCCAGGCTGAAACTCGCGCTCTGGTGGAAACTTATGGCGGGAAACTAGCCAGTGAGTTCAACAGCAAGACAAGTCACGTGATCATGGCCACAGGTAAGTTCTCGGAGTTGTTCGACTTTGCAGTGTTCGGGCGATTTCAGTTGAACCCAGATTTATTGAGACTCGATAGTTCATTCTTATACATGTGAAATATTGAAATGGAGCTAAGAGAGAAGCTTTCAGTACATGGGGGGAAATTTTCAAATTACAATGTAACCGCCGAACGGCTAGCTCAGTTGGTAGAGCATGCGGGGGGTCTTGACTTTGAACCTCGCACCGGACCAACATTCAGGGTCTTAAAATAACTAAGGAGAACGTGCTTCCTTTACAATGGCAAGTGGTTAGAAGTTCTAGCCTACTCGGATAAGGACGATAAAACTGTAGTCCCCGTCTCCTGTGTCATGTTCAGCAGGCTACGTTAAAGAACCCACACCCTAGGGCACGGAGTTCCCGGTGTTGTGGTGTGGCCTTTGTGCACCTTTGAAAGCTTTATACACTTGCCTCTGGTTCGGGAGAATTGAGCAATCACTCTCCGCTCTTCGAAGTAAAATATTTGCCTTTTGCCTTTGTAAGTGATTTCCACACTCTGTTGGTTAGCCATCGCTTCAGGGCCTTTTATTTTATTTTTGACTTGATGATTTACAATATGCGTTGCTGTTTTCCAAACCACGACTTGTTTCTCTATCTTTATTCCACACTTTCCTCCTTTCAGATGAGAATATGCAGGTGACACGTCATAGCTATACCATGAAGTATCTACTGGGACTGGCACTGGGGAAATGGATCGTCAGTCACCACTGTAAGTAAAAAAAGAATCCCCATCCTCATCAAATAAATTCATCCATTTCGAGACGCAAAACTGTTTTTGGTGTTTTTTTACGTTATACACAACTACCGCAACTTGATAATAATATTTGTGCGTCCTCCCTGCTACACGCATCTGTGAAATAGCACACAATTTATACCCCAAGCAGTAATTGCACTGTATTTATCACGATGCGTCTCGTAAACAATATTTCCCCATTTAATTTTCATTTGAAATTTCGCACATGACAACTTATTTTCAATAAGAAAAATCACACATCGGGAAAAAAAAGCGGAAAAATTGTACGTTTTGCGTGCAATCGCACATGGAAATTCAAATTTCGCGCTCTTGGTTAAACCCGCCAATAAGTTTTCGCGATTTTGATTCAATTAAATAATTAGCGCTTTCAACAGCAACGGCTGTTTGTGCACCACTCCCGCTGTTTCGTGCCCACTTCTTACACGGGACACTACTAACTTCGTAATATACCTGTATGTAATAATTATCATTTAGTCCAGGCAAGCAAATTATAAAGCATTGATTGGGACCTATGCCAATTTGTTTTTCTTCTTTTCAGGGATAGCTGCGTGTGTTCAAGCCGAAGCACTCGTAGCTGAAGTAAGTACCATTCTCTCTTTCTCCGTCTGTGCCTTTTTCTTTTGTTAAGTTTTTTGACGGTGCGAGAGAAACGTGAAATGCCTTCCAGCCCTAGCGTTCTATCTTGCCTCTTTGACTGCCCGAAATCTGGGGAAAGAGGGCGCGTCTTTTGCGGTGACGTCACCGCTGCTGATTTCCGTTTCGTAAACGGTCGATGCCATAATTGGTCACCAAGCTTTTCGGAATAAACGATGCTGTATCTGCTCTAGTTTAGGCCTGCACTATGTAGAAACTGGTTATAATTTGGTGATAGACTAATACACACTTACCAAATGCTTACATGTTCAATTTCACACTGGTTTGCTTGCGGTTAGCTTTATTTGTTGGGTGGGGCAATACTATAAGTAAAATAGACTAAGAAAGTCATCTTTTATAATGAAATTTTGTGGGATTTGGCGAATCAGCCTGGTAGTATAGTGCCCGGTGTAGTGGTAGTCTAGTGGTGAGATAGGAATCAGAGGTTCAGGGTTCGATTCTGGTTATTGACGAACAATTTTCTTTCTTTTTTTGTGAGAAAAAAATTCGATGATAGCCAAAAAATTCTAAGTGTCGAACATCGACCATTTACGAAATGGACACGCCGCTCACGGTAGGGACCAGGTTTGGCCGAGCTGAAAAAACGCCTTGGGACTAGGTTGGTTGCCTGGAATACTGCAGTGATAATAATGAGAAATGCAGTGAGAAAAACAAGGCGACGGCTTCTAGTCACATATTTATTCTACTCCAGGGTTAGTCCAGTAAATCGCTTTACATCCTCGTTTGGTTTTGGATCTGTGAGGTTATTGAAAGTTCGTTATTGTATGACTGTTGACTGAACACGCGCTTAAGACCGTTCAAAAGACGCCTAATCCGTATTATTGTTCAATAAATCGTTGCGTTGCCCATATATAGTCATGGTTTTATCAACTGGGTTGATAATGTGAATTGGCCACCGTAAAGAGATTCAAGAGCTGACGTTTCGAGCGTTAGCCCTTCGTCGGAGCGAATGGATTCGATTCGCTCCAACGAAGGGCTAACGCTCTCTTCTAGCTGTAAAATTAGGTAGTTTGTGGAATAATAAAACAACTATCCTGCTCAATCTTGCGGAATATCGTCTGCTTTTAACCAACTTGGCCAGCGGCCTCGTCGTCTAAGTATCAGTCGATATTCCGCGCTATTTCGCAGGGTAGTGATGTTTGTTTTGCTTTTGGATAATCCTAGAGAGAACATAACTTTTCTTTCAGGCGGTTTATGAAGTGAAAGGTGATGCGGGCCTCGGGCAGGGGTCCATTCCGCGCTTGGCTAGAACAGCCAGGAGTACCAAGGTAAGGCCTAAAAAGTTGAACATCCAACTTTTAGACAGTAATGAGTATCTTGTTCGCTCGTATTTTGGATCGTTGCCTGTTGCAAAGACGAGCTTTTAGCCAGTGCCAAATAAACGATTTTGTGTATGTCGCCCAGCGGTGGTAACCCCTGTGAGTTTCGCACGAGCTAAAATCTCGACGGTATCTTTTTATGCCTAGTTGTTCTATCCAGGGCTGGAACTTAATTTTTAGTCCACTAGGAAAGTCTTGTTAGTGACAGTTTTTCTTACTAGCAAATTGGCGAGCCAACTCGCAAATTTTTTTATGTAAAAATTAAAATTCTTATTGATACTTTTGAAGTAACGAGTTGAAGCTAAATAAAAAAGTTTGTCCGTACTTTATTTCGAATTTCTTGACATGAAACTCAATTCGAACAGCTTTCTATAAAATGTTTTGGAGACAGGGATGATTCTTACTCACAAATGTTCGCTAGTGGATATTTTTTTCACTCGCAAATCTCAAAAACACCCGCATTTTGCGAGTTTGCGAGCGTTAATTTCGAGCCCTGGTTCTATCTCAAACCTGTTGAGTTCCTCTCATCACAAGAATCTTCCCTCTGCTCTCATCCAGGATGAAGCACTTTTATTTGAAGACTTTGACGTCCTTTGCTTTGGCAAATTCAGCACAGCGGTCACTAAAGGTAATTCATCAAGAAAAGTGGTTTCTCCATGCCTTTTTTAGTTTTGCGAAAAGTTGGCAAGGTTCTGTTGGGTGGTTAGGTCTACATGTTTTATTGGAAATAATGGGAGAATATATTGCTAAATATAAATAATAGCATAAATATGTGACTGATTGATTGATTGAATATATAATCAAAGATATTCAGGTTTGATTAACAGACGACTGAATAGTACTTTGTTTGCTTGCAGAACAACTCAGCCAGCTGTTGAAATTTTGTGGCGCGCGCGTGTTAAACGATGCTGAATTTTTAAAAAGAATGCAAAAGGTTTGCCTTAAGATCTGTTGTTATTGCTTTCGCTCTTGTGCAGTTCTTCTAGCTCATCACAATTTGTATTCCAAACCTCTTGAACTTATTTGCATTATTTCCTTTTCAGGTTCGTCGAAAAGTTGTTATCATCGATAAAGAAACTCGAAATAACGTGGACGATATAAATGGTATTTCTCAACGTCCTAGCTAACTCAGGACTTATAGTTTATTCAGGCTAGCAGTCAGTAACAGTCAACTACATCGAATTAATCTGAAGAACAGGCGGCTTAGAGGGACGGAGAGCGATACACGATCGCGGAACCAAGGTGGGAGCGACGGAAAACGCTCTTACTTGCCGGTTTACTGGGCTGCGCGCTTTGTCCAGCTAAATTGTCTGCTCTGCCACCTGTCAACTGTTGTTTGACAAATTCACGAACGAATGAAGTACACATTTCGGTCCATTTCGGTCCATCACGGCCTATACTAGTCCATTTTTGTCCATTCCGGTATTATTCCGGTCCGGCTCATAGAGTGGTGCTCATAGAATGACGTCACAAAAACTAAATTTGTGAAATTATGGGTTTTGGGTGTGCGTTTTTCCCTTTCATGCTCCAGCGGCTCCATACGAATCCTTGTAATTTTTGTCTTCGTTCTAAATATATCTCACCCTCAAATTGCTGATTTTTGGCAAATGGGCATTCTTCATCATAAAAAAAAAAAACAAAAAGCGAGCAAGTAACACACTCGAACATCAACCCCATAATTTCAACAATTTTAATATTTGTCACGTCATACTTTACCGGCTTATGGTATTTAGGACCGCTCTTTAATAATTTACAAGTAAGTTTTCTGTTTTGTTTTGTTTTGAACGCTTTGTTTGTCTTGGTTTATTTTACCAATTAAAGTGGAGCAGTAAAACGATTACAAATTATCTTTTTTATCGTTCTCTTGTTTCGTAGCTATCTGCCGCCAGCTGAACACGAAGCCCGTGTCCTTAGAGTGGGTAACGGATAGCATTGCAAATTACAGGTAAATACGAAAAATAATGTGCCAACGGGACACCCTTCTTTAGCGACACCAATTTTCGAGTCTTGCTATTATTTTTTGTGTTTATGTCTTGTATCAGGGAAGTGGCTTATAAAATAAAGGAAATGTTAAGGATATTCTCGAAATTCGCGAAAGTAAATCTCGCAAGATATTGTCCTTCGAAAGTAGCCTATTGACTTGACGAGCATTTTTTTTTTCTTTTGAAGCAATTACTCCTTTCTAATTGACGCTGCGGTTTTTTTTCCACAGGGTTCAAGATTTAAGAGATTATGCCATCGAATTGTAAAAACAAGACTGAGGAATCAAACTCCAAGAGAAGTCTGTAATTTGCCTTTGAAAACAATTCGAAGGCTCTGTGGATAAACAATATTTAAATAATATTCAAATGAAACAGGAACTGGGAAACCACTTTTAATGCAAAGGGAAAATTCCGATCTTGAAAAAGACGCAGAAGGTAATTTCTATTTCATTTTTAAGGAAAAATAAAACAAAAATGAACGATATACATGATATGAGATTATGAAAAATTGTCGTTGTAGGAAACGATGAAATACATGTCCGTTTTCTCCTTTCCATCTACAAAAGGTATTTTCGGCACAGGCACCGTAGTCGATGTGTAGATAGAGCCATGTTTCGCGTTTTCTTCTTTTAAAGGTGAAAATTTAAAATTGGAAAAAATGCCGATCCTTATTTTTTTGAATTGATATGTTTATTAAGCTAAATAGCGATTTTATTAAATTCTTTAGAATTCAAGTACATATATTATGGAGGTATAATCTTTCGTAGAAACTCAGTTGTGTTCTTTAAAGGGGAAATTCATAATTTCTGAAACACATTCTTTAGAAAGCCTAACATTGGAAAAGTTTAGTTTGGGTAGTTTCGAGAAAAATTAGGTTTGAAGATGAGGTTTTTCCCCTTTTTGGGCCTTTGCATTGCGGGCTCAAAATGTATGTGAGTGGCATGTTGTGACGTAAGAATTATTCGAGCATCCAGCAGCACCACAGTACACCATGGTAGAATAAGATCCATAGATCGATAAGGACATCATGTGTGCTGTAAGCAGGGTTGGTTATTTTTATTTATTTGGCGCGATTTCAAATATCTTCCCCATGTCATTCGTCATAAAAGACCGCTGACCCACCCATTCCGAGCCGCAATGCCATTGGCGTAAAATCACGCTAAAAACGGGTCTTTTGAGGTCGAAAAAAAAGACAGAAATACCAATTTTTTTCTTCAGTTCTCCTTTAAATAAGATTGGTCCACTTGTTTTCATTCTCTGATCGATAGCGATCGCGCCCGTTGCTCTTTAAAGGCACGATTTTCGCCTCGTCGACTACGTTCCCTCATAGAAAACTCGGGCTCCTAGTCTAATTGTTCTGAACAATTAGACTTATCCATCGAGTCTGGTCTTATCCATCGAGACAGTGATCGGAAGTTGATGATTTTGCTTTTGGCGCCCTTTCATTCCCATCATTGAGTCAGAAAGGTCTTGTTTTACGAGTTACAACTTTCGCTTTCCGACTACAATGTACATCGACTAGTCAAATCAAGCTTACCAATCTTAGAAAGTCATCAACAAAGTTGACCGATACACTTTAGAACTTTAAGTGACTGTCCCCTTTCTATTGACCATTTTCGCATTGCCCATAATACACCTCATTTACCCCCAAAATTTTAGCATAAGCATTGTCTTCAGATTCTCTTAGGACGACTGTAATACCCAGGAGAATTGGGTACCACGCGTGATAGTAACGCGTTCATCTTTTTTTACACTCGTGGATGAAGTGTTTGTGTGATGTGAGAAAATTATTAGTTGCAACAAGTTTGCCGTTTTACACTAAATTCGGCTTCCAGCGATAAGGAAGCAAATTTCTGTCGCAGAACCCTCATTATATTGTGTGTAGTTAACAGACAGGCAAAATAGACCAAAATAACCGCAGCAATTTCATGTCCTTGGGCTACCCTAGTATATGTGCTACCTTCGCTGGAGACGTGGAAAGTTGCCCTCTAACGCAGCACAACAGTTTCTTTAGAAAATAAAAGAAACGTCTTCGTGTTCGACAACACTTGCATTATCAGAAGTATTTTTATAAAAATAACGACACATTTGAAACTACGTTTGCAAGACATGTTTCGGTCGTTCAACGACCATCTTCAGTTGAAAGTAGAATTAATTTGAAGTTACATTTGAATTTATAATATAATGCTAAACAAAGATAACTAACAAGTGTGAAATAAATTGGGAACCTAACAAAATAGCCAAAAATAACAAAAGAATGTACAATAGTAACATGCTGATTAGAACGAGAGAGTTAAATTAACATGGTATAATTGCTTGTTTAAAGAAGGTTGCTCCCAGGAGATATGTAGCGCTTCTTTTATCTTGACCTGGAATTTTGTGGTCGCATGGTCTATAACTTTAAAACATTCAGTAGAGCAGGATTTGTGGCAAGCCTCAGATTGTTGAAGGTGTTGAAAGATATGTGAGGTCCTGTCCCTGTTTAGGGGTTCGCGAATGCGTGTCGAGAGGTGTCGGCTAGTTTCGCCGACATAGCAAGAATTACAGCTTGCACAGGTAAACTTGTAGACCATTTGGAGAATGTCCGCTCTACTTCAGTGCTCTCCAAAATTCACAAGATGTTTTTAAGGTTTTTATTCTCACAGTCACAATTCGATCACATCAGGTACAACTCTCACACACTCACACTGTCGCACACTCAGAGAGTAATTCTACTCGATCCTATTTTATCAGCTATGCTCATAGTTTGGTCACACAGGAATTTCCGGTGATTGTTGATTTTATCTATTGGTTCCGTTTACATTCATGTCAAAATGGTCACGTCCTATTGGTCACGCAATATGATAACAACACGTTTCCGACAAACACTCCCCTCATATGGTTCGCTATCGAAGCATATGTCATAATTATGTTTCAGTCACACGATTTGAATCTTGAGCTATTTGAATCACATGAGCGGTAACAAACGATAATCAGTTCTTGATCAACGTCCCTGTACTTCCTATTAACGATTTCAAATTAAAGTTCACAGTTCAGGCTGTCTACTGATTCTCTGAAAACTAATAATGATATGTTCTACTGCTAATGGATCAGTTTTCACGAACTGATTCAGTGTCCAAATTTCACATTGTTCAACACCCGCAACTTGTATGATTTCCTGTTCATAGTTCACACTGTTCAGCATCCGCAACTTGTTTCATTCGCAACCTTGCTGCTGCTGCTGCATCTCTTCTAGGGCGGAAATCCTGAGCCTGCGGGTTTAAGCGGGGTTCTGTCACTGGCGTGCTGAGGTCACACTCGAGTTCCAATGGGTACAAATGTTGTACTGGTCGGTCCAGCATGCTTTTAGCGGTTCTGAGTTGAACTGCGCGAATGACACCGTCGCTGCCAGGGTAGACTTCATTCACTATGGCTAGAGGCCATGTTCCACGGTTCTTGTTTTCAGTTTTCACAATGACGACATCTCCCTTTTTAGGTTGGAACTTGGTCACTCCGTGCGTCAGGTTGTGTCTTTCTCTTAGTGCTGTAAGGTATTCTCTCTGCCAGCGACTCCACATTTGGTCCTTACAGGTTTTCAGATACTTAGCACGTCTCCGGATGTCTCGATCTGTTATCCTCCAGGTTTCCACTTCCGGTAAATGGTTTGTTCGCTGGTACAAGAAGGTCGCCGGCGTTAAAATTGGTAACTCGACGTCATCTTCCACATAGCTTAATGGACGGCGATTAATCTGGGTTTCAACGTCGAGCAGCACCTCACTGAGCTCAGACCAGGTTAGAGTAGCGCCACCAATTGCTTTGTACATGGAAGCTTTCACGACTCCAATTAATCTCTCAAACTGACCCCCCCCCCCCCCCCCCCCACCAAGGGGCGCGGCTCAAGTTAAATTTCCATTTGATCTCGTGTTGTTCTATAAGACCATGGAGACGCTCATCTTTTCGTAACTGCCGTAGCCATTTCTCAGCTTTGATGAAGGTACCGCCATTATCTGAGTAGATGACACGCGGTCGTCCGCGACGAGCGATGAACCGCTTGAGACATGCGATAAAGTTGTCTGTCTCCAGGCTGGCTATTAACTCTAGATGTACAGCCCTTGAAAGACTGCAAGTGAAGATAGCCAGATAGGCGTTTCTTTGACTTTCCTTTCCCGCTTTGTACTTCAATGGTCCAGCGAAATCTGTGCCGATGACTTCAAATGCCCCGCCAACTGTGGTCCGATCTTCCGGTAACTGACCAGGTATTGGGTTTCTTGCCGGAGTTGCACTGAATCTCTTTCAACCATAGCACTTGCTTCGGACCGATTTGACCAAGCTACGAAGTTTTGGTACCCAGTATCTCTCTCTTACTGCGGCCATTGTCAGAGCGACTCCCCCATGCAGCGTCTCGCTATGAACTTGATGGACCAGTTTTTCTGTAAACCTTTCACTGCTGGGTAGGTATATCGGAACTTGCCCTTGTATCCGGCCGTGGCAAGTCATCACTCCCTCTGCATTGGGTTTCAGGTTGAGTTGTTCGCTAATTTGAGGATAGCCCGTAGTTTCTTTGTCTCGCCGTTGGACTCGCTTAATCCACCAACCGCGTACGTCCTCTATTTCTTCTGTAAGCAGGGGCCCGAGTTTCTTCTCTTTATGCTTGCAGTTATGAATGAATCTCTTGATCCATGCGCCGACTCTCAAGGTTCGGCGCAAGCTGGTGCGTTCGAGGAGTTCTTCGAACTCGTCTGGTTCTGGTTTGGTTTGCGCTAGGTTGAGCACTTCCCTAATGACTTTGGCTTCAACTTCTGATGCTGATGACGATCGAGTGACTGGGTTTATTGGCCACTCGGACTTGTCTCGGAGCCACGCCGGTCCCTGTTGCCAAAGTACTGAGTGAGCTGGAGCGCCTCTGCTCGCTAGGTCTGCAGGGTTTTCATCCGTAGGAACGTACCTCCACTCGATCTCCTTGTGTAATTGTATCTTGGCAACTCGATTCGCGACAAACTGTTTATACTGGCCGTTTCCCTTGATCCAATGAAGTGCGACGGTGCTGTCTAGCCATCCAAACACCTTTGGGGAGGGCACGTTATCTAGAGCGTTGCGTACGTTTATCAATAGATTGGTAGCCATGTGCGCTGCAATCAATTCTAGGCGTGGCAGTCCCTGTTTGGCAAGTCGACTCTTAG
Source organism: Blastomussa wellsi (assembly GCA_947652115.1). Taxonomy (NCBI): domain Eukaryota; kingdom Metazoa; phylum Cnidaria; class Anthozoa; order Scleractinia; family Plerogyridae; genus Blastomussa; species Blastomussa wellsi. The sequence continues at coordinate 6,268,603 of OX393566.1, read as the reverse complement.
CGACCACTAATCGTTGAGTGTTGCCTGATGGTTGGCGTACAACTGCATAGACTGCTGCGCCTACTCCTCGTTCTGATGCGTCCCCGAAAGAGTGTAGTTCCACTGCTTGTATTTCTTCTTGATAACTTGCTATTGGTCGTGGTACTTGCTGTTCACGAGGTAATTGCTCCTCCCATTTTTTGCAGCGTTGTAGGAGCGCTCCGTTAATCTTCGCATCCCATGGTGCTTTGGTTTCACACAACTCACGATAAATCTGCTTTGCGGTGAGTGTCAATGGTGCAATCAGGCCTAAGGGATCATAAATCTTAGCCATCTTTCCCAGGATTCCTCGCTTCGTTGGCTGGGTTTCTTCTTCGGGTATCACTACCGCTAAGGTGTCTTGCTCTTTGTCCCACTTGAGTCCCAGCATCTTCGATTCAGTTGGTTTAACATTTAGTTGTTGCTTAGCAAATGATTGCTCTTCAGAGGTGACGATTAGGTTTGCATCTTCCTCTAGCTGTTTGACATTGGAATGCCACTTGTGGAGTTGGAATGTTGCGTCGCTGAATATCTGAACGGCTTTCTCTTTCCGCTGCTGGGCGTGGCTTGTATTTTGTCCACCCGTTAGTAGATCATCGACATACAAGCTGCGTCGAAGCTCTGCCACTATTCCTGGTTCTCGTTCTTCCCAAGCATCTAAATGGGCCTCGATTACTCCACCGAGCAGGAAGGGCGATGGGGCTAGACCAAACAGTGCACGAGTGAAACGTAGTATCTCTAACTTCCCGTGCTCACTTTTCCTCCAATGGAATCTTAACGCATCACGTTCACACTCCCGGATACGTATTTGTAAGAAGGCCTTTTGGATGTCTGCGGTTACAACTACGGGATATGCTCTCTGTCTGACTAGTATGTCCCAAAGCTTGTTTTGCAATGAAGGACCAGGATAAAGACACTCGTTCAGCGATGGTGACTCTGGCGTTGCTCTTGCAGAAGCGTCATAGACTATGCGCATCTTGGTTGTTTCAGCCGTTTCTCTAATCACTGCTTTGTGTGGAATGTAGAATTCTTTCCCCACGATTTCTTCTGGTCCGACTTCAACAACGTTGTTCTGGAGTTGCTCGCGTATAATGGCATCGTACTCATCGGTGAGGTTGATGCGCTGCAGTTTTCTGGTCAGACTTGACAGGCGCCGTATACTTCCTTGTTTGTTTGTTGGCAGTTTTGGATGATTGCCTCGCCATGGTAGCCCGGTTTCATACCATCCTTCTGGTGAGCGCTGCAGTTGTTCCTTAAATTCTGCGTGCACCATGCTTTGGTCATGTTCTGGTGTGTCTGCAAGCCCTAGTACGTCAAGCCTGCATAATTCTTTGTAGTCACTCTGTGATGTTTGCGTGAGCAGCATCGTGTTGTGGTCAAATTCTGATCCCGGACTCATAATAAACCATCCAAGTTTAGTTTTCTCCGCCACCGGTTCTCCATCCTGTCCAATTTGAGGCTTTGTCTCAGTTTTTACGCGCGCATATTCCCCGCTTCCTAGTACGACGTGTATGGGAAGTTGTTCCTTTGTGTCACGGTCTGTGATTTTGACTCCTTGCAGATGTGGGTACTTATTTATCAATTGTCCATAATTAGGGTTGTCAGTCGATAACAGCTCAGCTTTGTTCACTTTGGTCATTCTCACAGACATCTGGTAATTTCCGTCTAAAGATTCCACGACGGTGTCGTACACTTCTAGTTTGGTTACTTTGGAGCTGATTAGCATTTCTACACGTTTTGTTTTCGTTTCACTTGGCTTTTTCTTTAGAAGATCCAATAGCTTCGCAGATGCATATGAGCTTCCCACGCCGGTATCTATCAACGCGCGACACATAATACCATCAACCTTCACTGTCAAAACTGGCATGATGCCTTCATTGTTTCCACTGGCTGTCATCAACGTCTGGTTCCCGCTGTTCGTTTGTTCACGATCACATATCGAAGAGTGATGACGTTTGTGACAATGTAAGCATGTCTTCTTGCTGAAACACTCTGCGGCGCGGTGATTCGGTGTTGCGCAATTGAAACATAGCTGCTTTCTCGCCAAAAACTGCTTTCGTTCGTTCACGGTTGAGATCTTCTGGCATTCAGACGATCTATGCGTCACATCACCACAATAAACGCATTTGTTTGGCTTAGCATCACCACCACGTGCTTGGAAGAGCTTCCTTGAGCGGTCACGTTTCGAATTAAGCTGCTCTGATGTTTCTCGTTCTTCAATCGGGTTTCGCTTTGTCCAAAGTCTTACTGCCTCTGACAACTGGGCGAAATTCCACTTCTCCCAATCCGGATCCGTTCGTACCAGGTCTCCACGAATAGCTGGCAGTTTATCCAGTGTCATCGGTACGTTGCCATTAACTTCACTGAGCTTATTCATTGTTTCCAACGCTTGGACACAATAAGTCAATTTCTCGCTAAACTCGCTTATCCTCCTAGGGTTGGCGCTTGTGATGACGGGGAGAGCCATTATTTCTTTGACGAACGCCTTGGTTATTTGGGATTCCTTCCCATAGTTGCTAAGTAAAATCGACTTGGCTCTATTGTAGCCCTCAGTTGTAAACGGCAAGGCTTCCACGGCGGTTTTAACCTTGGGACCCAGTAGCCCACATAAATAGGTGAATTTATTGATTGGTGCTATTTCGGCCTTGTCGATTGTCTCCGTGAACTGACCCCAGAACCTCGGCCAATCTAAGTTAGAGCCTTCGAATCTTTGAATTTCGATCTTTGGTAGCTTCGCTTGTGTTTGTTTAGGTGCCCCGCCTCCTTCGTGGTTCGCTTGCGTGGCGATTTCGGTCTGAAGTTTCATCTTTTGTTCATGCACTTTCATCTCGAATTTAAGTTGATCTTCACGCGCGGTCGTCTCTTCTTGGCGTCTTCTGTCCTCGAGCCATTTGCGAAGCTTCCCCACTTCTTCGTCAGCTTTCATTAACTGAAGGTCAATTGTAGCATTCCACGTACCTATGTCACCAAGATCTGCCTCTGCTTCTATCTTTAAGGCTTCCAACGCACGCTTTAACTCATCCGCTTGAGATATTGTAGATCTTAATGCTCCCGTATGTCTCTCAATAGCTTCTACAGATCCTGAATGTAGCACTTGTTCCGTTCTCTTGGCATGGATTTCTAGTTGCGTAAGTTTCGTTTGCAGTTTTCCCTTTGCGTTCTCCATCTCCGTCGACGGCGTAGGTTTAAAATATAGAATTCAGGACTTAATTATACTCACAACCATGTAGATAGCGGTCCCGTCGGAGGTGCCACGTTTGGAGAATGTCCGCTCTACTTCAGTGCTCTCCAAAATTCACAAGATGTTTTTAAGGTTTTTATTCTCACAGTCACAATTCGATCACATCAGGTACAACTCTCACACACTCACACTGTCGCACACTCAGAGAGTAATTCTACTCGATCCTATTTTATCAGCTATGCTCATAGTTTGGTCACACAGGAATTTCCGGTGATTGTTGATTTTATCTATTGGTTCCGTTTACATTCATGTCAAAATGGTCACGTCCTATTGGTCACGCAATATGATAACAACACGTTTCCGAAATTCAAATGTAACTTCAAATTAATTCTACTTTCAACTGAAGATGGTCGTTGAACGACCGAAACATGTCTTGCAAACGTAGTTTCAAATGTGTCGTTATTTTTATAAAAATTGTTGCTAGTCTGCTCCTATCAGAAGTATCATTTTAACGCCTAATTTGCATAGAGTGATCAGGTAACGAACATTTCATGATGAATTCAATTATGAGATGCCATCAGTTTCCGATCTGAATCTGTTTTCTTGTGACATCTGCATAATTTATCATTTATTCGCAGGCTGATCGAATAAGTCTGCTCTTAATCTAAATGATGTACAATATTCTGATCGATAACTTCAAGCTAATGCTCTGCTAGAATCACCTTTTGGCTCACTCTCCATCATGTGAACATGTACAGGCTACACAATCTGAAAACCTCGTTCCCTGGTTGGTTAGGCTGCACTTTCCCGGCCATAGAGGCTAATCGCAACGTCCCGAGACTGCATGCTCAAAGTTTACTACTATTGCTGAAATTTCAGACAATTAGTAATTTATGTTTAGGCGTTCTACTATCATTTTTGGAAGGAAAAATGAACTGAAACATACTTTCCGAAGAAGGGTAAAACATATTTTGTTAACTTTCAAGCGACCCTTCGCTCTTAATTGAATTCCATAATTAGATACAATTTTCGGATCAAACCGTATGAACTGGAAACTTCTGTATCTACTATCAATTACAATGACGAGAGATACCAGGTTACTGACGTTAGTTTTGCGCAACACGAAAACCCTGGAGTTGGGAAGGACACACAAATTGTCGCCTTCCGGGCAACGCTGTCCGACGGACATGCGCGTCGCAATTCGTGTTGCAATGGAGACGCTGCAAATGATGAAACAAATTATTGTGAATGTATATCAGTATATTTCCACTCTCCAACTTACTGAATTTCTAGAAGAGGCAACAGGCATTTCAGACACTTAAAAGCTATATTGAATCTACTAACAGGATATGCTGGCACTTAGGAACCTTCTGCTAGCGCGGAAATTTCGGAGACTTAGAAAGTTCATCTTAATCGGCGTTCTACTACTGTTTTCAATCTTTTTCTGTGTCTTGAAGCATTCTGAAGGATCGACAAGTCAAAATGTACATGCTGAAAATAAGGAAGCTCAGAAACACATACTGCCTTCGAAATCCGTAGCGGGCGCTCTGAATTTTCACATCTGGCGAGGTTTGTGTGGATTGCAGTTAGTAAATTTGCGGCAATCCTTGTTTTTCCCTCGTTACCCCGACGAACGTCTAGTGAGGTTTATCAATGAGTTTCAAATTGAAGACAACACTGTGGACTACGGCAAACAGATCTTTGGCTTCGTGCGCCCACCATATAGCGGCCTATGCCGCTTTGCGATAGCTTCTGACGATGAGTCTGAGTTGTGGCTCAGTCGAAGTGAAGATGTGAACGAAAAAGAACTGATTGCGCGAGTGTTTAAACAAGGGACAAATGGATGGAATAACAAGAATGAATTGAATAAATATGCTGATCAAATATCAAGGGACTTGAAGCTTCGCGAAGGAAGTAAATACTACATAGAAGTTCTTCACAAGCAAGGTGTTGGCAATGGATTTTTGCAAGTGTTTTGGAAGTGTTTTAAAGACGAAGATTTCCAAATGATCAGCTCACTGTACTTATCCTCGTATTCTGACAATGTCTTCTTTAGAGCGAGAAAAGATGTTTTACATGACTTCTTTTCAGATCACTATCTTTATAACATGGAGCTCAAATCGAAAACAACAAGTCGCCAATATATGCAATTTTATTCCCTTCCCATGATCCAAAGAGACAATTTTCTCCCTTCTTGTGATTACAAGACTAGTTTTGTGTTAAATGGAACAGTTAAAGGCAACCAAGGACGTAGAATGGTTTATGAATCCATGTCCAACGTCTTCCCAGCTGATGATACTAATATGGGTGCTGCCGAAGGCTCCCAGCCCAATCAAGTTGCTGACCGAGATACAATTGAAGCAGTTGTGGATAAGATAATTACATCGCTGCGGTTGAACACCTCCAGGTAAGTCGATAAGCTGAGGTCATCCGTATAAATTCAAAACTCTGACTCGCTCGCCTTGTATTATCGATAAAGTTCTTTTGAAGGCTTTCTTGTAGCAAAAGAAATGATTTAAGGAAAAAGTCTCTTAGTATCAATCCAGGACTGAATTTGAAGTTATTTGTTCACTGAATAATTTGTTGTGCTATAATATTCTTCAAACTGTTACAACATATTATTGTTCTTTCGCTTATGTGGGCTTTATTATGAGTTCTGAAAGGCGAATTTGTTGCGCTCGAATTATTACAAAACATTTTCCTGGATTTTTCCATGGCTTTGTCGGCAGGTTTGTTGATGATTTTTATACAAACGTAACGTTTACGCTGAAAAAAAAACAGGTGTATCATGTTTTATTGATGCTTGGACACAAAAGCAGGGCATTTCTCAGAAACGCCAAAAACAATTCTTGGAAAAGGTCGCGAAGCCTGTCGCCTAAATAAACAAAAACTTATCCCTCATGAAAACGGGGCTAACTTAACAATAAAAATAATTAAAACGTTCAAAATAATTTGCGCTCGGGGGTTTCCATTGACATGTTATCAAAACATAATCTTACATGTCGACTAAACATGTGTACTTGTGTGCTGTGTTTTACACAAATTGTGAACCATAACAACAAAATTCTCGTTCAAAGTTGAGGGCAGTTCAAAGTCCAAGACGAAATCCATTCCCCACAGTTTGTAGCTCACGACACATCATCGTACCTTTGTATGGATTTGTATTAAAATCGTGCGTTGGAAAGCTTCGGAAATGTCGAGCACTTCAATTCAATGCTTTCAAAGAAGGCTCCGACGCTCTTAGAGGACAGTGAAGGAAAACCAGCCTCTCCTCAGAAGCGAAATTTCTTGGATGAAACGTTTTCTTCGCCGAGTCGCCACTTGCATCAACTCCCGACTGAACCACCCGTAACTTGGTTGGTCAGCGGGGTTCATCAACATAATTTAAAATCCGCACAACAGGATACTGTACTGGAACACTATTAGCGACGCCGTTTCGGCGGAACACCAGAAATACAATAAAATGCCAATAAATTTCTGGCGTTCCGGTGTGTTCCGATGTTCCGTGTTCCATATTTTGTGGTGTTCCGGTGTTCTGGTGTTCCTGGTTTTAGTACATGCCTTTCGCAGACGTCATTTTCCCGTTTTAGGAATAATAAACGGATGCACGCAGGCTAACGTTGGATATGAGTTGTAATAAATTAACTGCGATACTACTCTTATTTTTTTATTACCAAGTAAATGGGCCTATAACCGGGGGTCTTATAAGCGGGAAGCTTATAACCCGAATTTTACGGTATGAGCTCAGATAACATTGTAGTCTTAACCAATCAAAAGTCAGGAAATGCAATATACCATCGCTAGTTTTTAATAATTACTGGTTACTCAGTAGTTTATATTGTTGGCCATATTAAAAGAAAATAAGTAATCATAATCTTATTTTAATTCAATCAAAGACTATTTTATAATAATTAAAAATGATCCGTCAAGCATTTAGTTGTTTCCTGGCCTTTTCTGTTTTCTGACTAGTTGTTTCCTTTCCTAGCGGTATTTTTTTAATTACTTGAAGGCAACTACAGAGAATTTTGACTGAATTAGTCAAAATGATAGTGATTCTTCCCCTGTGAATTGTAGGGCAAGATGAGTACAAATAAATTTTGCTCCTCTGTTCATCTAGGCAATACTTTTTGAGGAGGATTCATAGAGTGGCGCAAAAATCAGATCCAGTTTATGGCGATCGTTATTCAGTTGATCTGGAACTCGGTCTGGAGAACACCGATCAGTCATTCCTCCTGTCAGAGCACATATATGACGAAAAGATTGGCCATCGCTTGTGTTTTCCAAAAGGCATGAACTGGAATGGAAACGCTACAGTGTACTTTATACTTCCAGTCAAAAACCAAGGAAGATGGGTTTATCATTTTATCAATGAACTCACTATTGCCAGCTTATTAACCGGCGATAAGAACTTCCATGTCATGGTTGCAGACTTTGAGAGTAACGATATTGACTTGGCTAAGGCTTTCAATACTTCGCTTCTGCACAGTAGACACACGATTGTTTCATTGAAGGGCAAATTTTATAAGACGCTAGCGTTAAACAAGGCTGTTGAAAGTGTTCCAAATGAGCATGATCTATTGTTTCTGTTTGATCTTCATGTTGATGTGCCCATAGACATTATGCACAGCGTTCGAAAGGTGAGTAGGTGGTTGCTTCATATACTTATAATGTAACATATAATTTCGTCCAGTAGCTTCGCAAAGACTTCTGCCTCAGACTCCACTATACGCTTTGTGTGTACTCTGTTGTCCTTAAACTTTTTCCTGCCTCGTGTGGGTCATATATACCACAGGCCACTGATTGTTTCCAACATGGGGAGGTTTATTGAGTTAAATTTCTTATCTGTGTATTTCTGATTTTTACATTAACTGAAAGAATTGTTGTTCCCTCATTGGTCGAAAGCTATGGTCGATGAGAGTATAGGCTATAAAAACTTGGTGTAACCTTTAACGCAACGTAAGGCAATATTTCAGAAGACTCTAGCAATTGTACCAAATTTTTCAAAGCCAAGGACGGTAAAATGTGAGATGCCCATTCCCACTTTGAGGCGAAATAAGCTGTCTTTAAGCAGAAAATTAATTCATGTTAAGTGATATTATTATCCATATGCTTGGCCAAATTGATCGTCAAAACACACGCTGTGCGGGCCGCAACGGCCCTGAAGCTGATTGGTTCACGCGATGAATTTAAACCAATCAGATTACGTTCAGACCGTTTGAAGCGGGAAAGCCATCGAGGTGCGTACGAGCGAACAGCAAGCTTTGAAGTTCAGTTTCACAAAAAAGCGCATGGTTTTCAGAGAGAAAAATTGGTCTACTTGTTGTAAGTGGGAAGAATACAGACATTTAGACTTGAACATAGGCTAGAAGCAAGAGCACGACCAGAAAAAACAAAGAAAACAAGTTCTTGTCGCCTTTACAAAAAGCGAAACGTCGTTCACTTGATTGAAGTACTGCGAGAATTTTACACCGACGATCAACTAGAAATTGTAACTTCGTTAAATATTATGATTATCTATCAGTTCTTAACTCATTGGCGATTATTTTCAGAGACTTTGTAGCTATATCAGCAAAGTTCTGCACCTGTTCAGAACATATCGGTCCGGCTTTTACAGTTATAACATTTTCAGCGCGAAGTAAGTTCTCACTTGTATTCTTGAAAACGTTATTAAATTTGTGAGTCATTTGGATGTTATTTGGCCTTGTATATGGATAATAATGTAGTGTCATTTGCGTGGACCCGCAAATGACACTACGCGGGCGCCAATAAACAATAATCCCTCAAAAAGTCATGTTAATACCCTATTGCTGTCCAAGGCGCGCTAGTTGGTACAGATTTTTCAGCTAATTCATTGGTTCTCTTCCTTTAATTGTGGTTAGTGTACATGTTCCAAAAGGCTCGACAAAATGATTTCTGATGGCCTACAATACTTTTAAAAATTCCATAGAAATGATATATAATATATCAAAAACTTTGTCAGTAGTGAAACCACTTTCCTGCGGTTCCTGGGTCAAGGCTTCGAATCATGTCGAGGACTTAAAGTGACGAAGTTTATCGGTCAGAATTAGCTAAATGTAAACTTGTAAAGCCTCTAAATCACTAATGTTATAACACCAAGTGAATTCAGAACAGATGGACGAGGCAAATATATATGGGTTATTGACCAAGCGTGAGGTCAAGATGGCAGGATATGGGCCTAGTTCTTTTTTTTTTTTTTTTTTTTTTCGTGTTTATGGACCGAGACGAAGTCCAGGTCCATAAGCACGCAAAGAAAAAGAACGAGAACAATATCCAGCCATCTTGACCGAACAAGCTTGTTCAATAAAGGATTTATTGTATGGGATAAAACACACAAACTGATCTTTGTACTTGCGGAACAAAGCGCGTATCTCCCGAGCAGAGAAGATAGCTCCATCTTCACCGCTTGGGTAGCCAATCACAGAGCGGGAGTTCGTTCATCTTTCCCGCTTACGGAGCTAGTCAAACAATAATAATACTTAATACTGATTTCATATGAAATGTAATGGGAAAACGTGAAAACGTCGGCCTGACATTTTCAAGTTGGCGTCCATCTCGATCTTGGCGATCCTCCCGCAAAAAATCTATAAACAGTTTTTAACCCGAAATGTGGTCAATTGGTTTAGTGGTGATTAGGCAGACTAGTGTTCTCATCAAAGCAACACCATGTAGCTATCATGCGCGGATTGAATCAACTCGTTTTGATTTTGGTTCATTACTGTTTCGTTTGTAGAATACCATAGAAGGACATTTAGTTTACGCACCTGTTGTAGGACGCCTGCGATGTGGCAGCACTTCCCTCGACCATCAAGGCTACTGGGAAACTTCTGGGTTTGGTTTTCTTAGTGTATATAAATCTGACTGGATACGTTTTGGAGGTAGGGAATCAAAATACTATAGAAAGGTGTTGCAATAGAGTGAGGACATATGCGATAGCCAACGAGATTAAGCAGGGAAGGGGGCATGCATCTGAATGAGACGGGGATGTTGTCTAAAAATTGGAATTAAACACTGGCGGATCACAGTGGCGGATCCAGACTTCTTTCTAGGGGTGGGGTGGGGGGGGGGGGGGGACGGGGGATTTCCCGGCCCTTCTGGCCTTAAATTAAGGTGGGGTCCTGAAAAATTTTCCGGACCCTCGGGCCTCAAAATTTTAGCCAATAAGAGATCCACCAATGACTACTACTCTTTCCTTTTTGACGGCCAACTCGTTCAAAAATTAATGATTAAATTGACGCTATATTCAAATCCAGAAAACATTAATTAGTATTTAACACTTTTTGGTCACAGAAAACCAAATATTGTTCTGATCGTTATGAACAGTACACCTCGAAAAATAACAGGAAACATTCCATTGAGAAATAACGAGCTCTAACGATGGTGGTGCTGATCAACTAGCCTTGCATTACTACTAAAATCATTCGAAGTGCATTCTCGCTAAATGTATTACCCACTATATTAGTTCAGTTGATAGAGCGTCGGACTATAGTGCGTGAGGTCTCGAGTTCGAACCTCAGACCGGACCAACACTCAGGGTCTGAGAAGAACGTGCTTCCTTTGCAATGATATCTGCAAATATAATGGTTAGATGTTCTAGTCTTCTCGGATAAGGACGATAAATCCGTAGGCCCCGTCTCCTGCATAATTGTTACGATCACAGCAAGTACCCACACAACCATCGCAAAGAGTAGGGCACGGAGGTCGCGGTGTTGTGCTGTGGTCTTACGCATCTCCGAAATAATTGTTCATGACCCTCTGGATCGGGAGAATTGTGCTACCACTTCCCGGTTTTGGAAGTAAAAATATTTGTCGTATTATTTTCTCACAGACAACTTATTATACGTAGTATCAGGTTTGAGTTACAGTTTATTTTTGGCTGATTACGTCTGGCAGATCCTATGTCAACTAGCAGAATTATCGCTCGTGTCCTTTGCAGTTTTCATTTCTACTTTTCAAATACAGTAATAGCCCGCGTATAAGAACCTGGGTTTTAAGAACCTGTTAGGCTAAAATTTTCATTTTAAGCCCCCTCCACATAAGAGCCTATTAAGGCTAGAATTTTAAGTTAGGTTCTTATCAGTGGTGTTGCTGTAAAATTGTATGTGGAGGTAGAAATTGCTGAATTAAGATCATCTTATATTTAAAAGTAACTTGACATAACTATTTTTTTCTTTTAAGCTTAAGTAACATGTTGTAGTCTATTGATTTATACTGTATTATGAGATGATATAATTTGTAATTTATATATATATATATATATAGATGAAATTCATATGAAAATATAAGAACCTATTTTAAGAACCTTAGTAGCCTAAATTTTCTTTAAGTACCGTTTATATAAGAACCTATTTAGGCTTAATTGAAAAATTCAGGTTCTTATACGCGGGTTATTACTGTAAGCCAAAATCCGTAATTTGGAACTCCACACCAACGTTATATTGCAGCGTTATCGTTATATCAGGGTTGTACGAGGCGTGGATTTATACCGGTTTTCAACTACGGTATGGTTGAACGAAGTACTGGCTGTTAATACTTAATCTTGATTGTCTCCGTTTTTCCAGTAAAGTGCTTTTTTAGAGGAATTGGGGGGCAGTGAAAGTGGCTCTGACTGTTTTTGTTTATGGCGTTGCTTCGTAAGGCAAACTGTTTAATCGTAAATATCATTCTCCTTTGTTTTTAAAGGAATGAACACCAAGGACTTTAAATACAAATGGGGCGGGGAGGACTGGGATCTACTGGACCGTGTTATCAACGCCAAGTTGGAAGTTGAACGCGTCAAGCACCCAGGACTATATCATCACCATCACCCGAAGCAGAGAGTTTGGAATTAGCATATTGGAGGGTCTGGCTGTTCTTAATTTCAAACTTTGGGTTTAAATTTTGGGAAGACAATGACACGGCTTTTCATTTCCTTTTACGTGCACTTCTATTGTTTGCAGGTTTGAGGCTCTTTTGTTACTAGAACAAAAGTTTGTAAAACCACTCAACCACCTACAAAAGAAGCAGTCGGTAGATAGCTGGACAGGGGTTCAAATCCCATTTGGATCACAGGCAGCACAATCGAAAAACCAAATTTGACTTTGCTAATACAAATGCAACGTTCTTCATTGAATAAAATGCGCCTCTATCTGCTATTTTTTCAATAACAGGTCTTTTTGTCTTCGCGAAGGTTAACCCACAGAGAGTTATTTTGTTGCTTTGGGCAGACCTGCTGACTGTGGGCTCCACAAGGTCGTTAAAATTTAGAATCCTTTTCAGTATTGTCTTTTTTCATACGGCTCTGGAAAATCCCCATTCTAAAAGTTCTCAATTAAGGTGGAAAGTTTGTGTGAGATTCATACCTTGAATCATTGCTGATCACTCTGGAAGTTATTTTTTGCACAAAATATAAACCTTAATTAACTGTCGTTTTGACATGTTTCTAAGGCTCACTGTGTAGTTGCTATGGACAACCGTTTTGTTTACAATTTGTTTATTGGCGATAAACGGCCGAAAACAAAAGAAAGATTGCGTTTTTTAGACTGAAATAGACCCCTCTTAGCCGGGGGCATTCTGTTCAAGCATACATGAAAAAAGGTTGCTTTTCCGAGAAAACGGAATTCTGTTTTGTTAAATTTGTGCATTTTAGGAGTTGTTCAGCGGTAGATCGTTCTAATTTCGCAAAATGGGAAAGCAACGGACTGAAAGACGTCCAAAACGAAGATTTTCCGGCAATCAGTTCACGAAATATTGCTCAAAGACGACAGAAAGTTTTGGGAGCGAAGAACGATGTGCTTAGACGCTGGCTTTGAACGACGCCAGTCGGATACCTGCCACTGACAATAATATTTTTCTTTGTGAAAACCATAGTCAACAAAACCATAGCTTCTTTTACTCAAATTTTACATTTTCATTCTGTTTACTTCACCTCAACACTTCTCCTTGGAAAAGTATTTAACATAAGACAGTCATTTTCGCTACAGACTTTGATGTAATAGATCAAACACGAGCGACAGAGTTTCATCGGGATATCCAATACGACGCGCAGCGGAGTATTTTTAATGAACTTCGAGGTGTTTGGATAGCCGATGAAACACTGTCTCGAGTGTTTGATCTTACGGTTCTGATTTCCTTTGTTTTAACGTGATGAATTATTAATGAGTTTGAGAACAATAGTTCTTCTATGATATGAACCTAAATAGAAGCCATGCCAATGTTATTGATGGGCGTGGTCCAGAACTGATAGCGTTACTTTGCACATTGTAAATTAAGCACAAAAATACTGAAACTGATAAGGTTTAAGGTTCATATCACAGGACGTCTTAAGGACGTTCGCACTAATTGTTTCTGCGCATCTGCGAGCGTGCGCGCTGAGGAAAAACAAAGGGCCAGAAGGCGTTTCGTAACTTTGCTGGTTGGTTTCTTTCTTGAATGGTCGGTGACCCCTACTTTTTTACATGAACTGATTTTATTTGCAATTTTTGGCAGATTGTCAAAAAATGAACAAAAAATAAATGTGGGGAGTTTAAAAATTCACTTTATGGGTCCATTTCAACAACATTTGGCAGAGACACGTTCATTTCAAAGATTTATTTGCAATATTTTTGTGCTTACAGACACTGTAAGTGTGTTCACTAACGAAGCGCGAGTTTTCAGATTTAGGGCGTTCTTCTGAGCGTGTTATCTCCAAAACGAAGTCGGTGACCTCCATTGTTTTTACATTTCTGACACTAGTTACTCATTATCTTACAGTGGTGGAGAGTTTCAGAAAAAAAAATCAATGGTAGAAATTTTTAATTTTGCGCGAACGTCCTTAAATAGAAAAAAAATTATGTCTGAGGGTACCATTCCACCTGAAGAATACTTTATTAATAAGTTATAAACGTGTCCCTTTATCCATCGTCGCGCAATGCCTTTAAATTAGGACCAACGTTGCGCTTTATGATTGCGTTAAAGATAATATTTTATATTACTATATTTTCTGTTAATCCTGTTACATACAGACCTTTTAAATACAATGAACGTTCTAAATATTAGTTAAATCTGGATATGAATATAAGTAGGGTCCGTAGGTCCAACTAATGCGGAAATTGCGAAAAGCAACGTAAGTTCGTCGATAGAGATTTTTCTATAAATATTATACCTTGTTATAATATATATCGACTACCATCAAATTTGTTGATGACTGATAGAAAGTAACCTAAGTTTGATATACTGTTATAATGTGATGTATGTTGTAGTACAGCTAGGTGAGTAAAGGCACACCCCTGGACAAGAAATCATTGGCTTGATGTATCACCAACTTTAATAGAAGTGCTTAAAAATAATGAAGGATAATTTTGCATTGATGGGAATGAAAGGATTAGCTAATTTTCTCTGAATCTAAGCCGGCCACATAACCCTGAGTAAGCACTGGATAAGAATCTGGCTATTCTATGAATAATGGAATTTCCAACACTGTTATCCGGAATTGCTACAACTTCACAGCTTTCTCCAGAAGAATTTTCTATTGTAATAATACTGTCATTCTTCACCGCTCCACGTTGGAGCCCACTTTCTAACTTCTCACAGAAAACGGCGTTGCCTAGGTGACCCTGGATATCTGGAAGTTTGTTTACACGACTTGGGGCTTCATGTACGCACGCGTTTGTGATCTTTGGAGCTTCTGTTACACTCTCTGTGCCTGGTAAATTTCCGGATAGATTTTTCTGCTGTTTGAGTCGGTAGTTTTGTTTGCAATCATCCACACTGCTTCTGGTGCTTGTGGTCTGGGAATAAGCATCTGGGGTTGCTATGGCTACATCTTGGAAGTGGTTGCTGTTGCAGAGGTCATCTAATGTTCCATCTTCTACAATCAATAATAGGAAGATATTGATACCGACTCAGCTTGAGCAATTAATAAGATAGACGTCTAAAAGTTAGTATTTAAAAAGTAGCTAACAAAGCGGTGTGGCGGACTATAAAGTCATGTTATAAATAGCTAGACTTCACATAAGTAGAACCAAATTCAAATTAGTGAAACTAATAGCTAATTTCCATTTGGTTCGAATTATTTTGCCCAAAACATGTATCAATTGATCTCTTCTATTTTTGTCTCCAATAAACGATTACGAATAGACGAGTACGAGCTAAACCGTTCGCCACATCTGTTTAAAAAGACTTGATATTTTTGTTGCATTTCTCTTGAATTTCCTTCAGCGAGGATTTTTTCAAACGAAGACTGTGTTTCAGTAAAGAATATCTGATCGGTAAGAAATGGTGGATCTTTCGGCAAGAGCACTTGCTGACTTCCAGTTCTACTATGGATGCGGGATGCAATTGAAAACAAACAACTGAATAACTAACTAAATAAATAAATCAATAATTTAAGTAAATTTATATAAACTTGTACACTGGGTGCGCTTCCCTTGAGTGTTGTGACTGCTTTAGCATGGATCGAATACAGGTTAAATAAAGCCGGCGATGGCAAGTGAGTAAACATTGTTGCCGACACAAATGTTTCACTATTTTCCCGCGCGCGCAACATTGTTGCGGACACAAATTTTGTGTCCGAGACGCAAAAAATGTTTCTGATTTTATCCAGGAACATTTGTTTTGTCTGCAACAAATGTTTCCGTGTTTTGCGCGCGCAACAAATCGTAAAGAGCACCAATATGTCCGCAACATATTCACCTTTAGGGTGAATATAGGGCGAAATAAAAGGACCGATCTGTAGTGCAAATCTCACTGCGCTTAAACGTGCATTCGATTCGAAAAAGTTTCTTTCCTTATACAGTATATATTCGTAACAGGCTCGAGTATTCAACAGCATTCAGTAAACCATACCATCCGAGTTTCCACGCCCAACGTTGTTATCTGGCAAGCCAGCTTTAACCAAAATCTCAACTATGTCAGGTCTTTTGATTTTCTGTAGGATTTTTGCCAAGCTTTGCACTGTCATTTTTTCCTGGAACATTATTTCGAGCAGTCCATTCATCATACCAGCTGGACCATGGTGATCTAAACTCTGCACAGTTTGGAAGGTTAGCGACAGTTCAGCCGCCACTGCCTTCCAGTTGTTTCTTAGAGGACTGGGGTTATTCAGGAACATAACGACCTCATCCAGCACTGAAGCTGGAATGTTTTTCAGTACCTGGCCTGGAATTAAGACAAGGAAATATATTAAAGTAAATGATATGAGAACGCTCATTGGTGACAACCTGTGGCTGCCTCTGGTGTTTTTTTATACCTAGAAATCTCTGAAGCGCTCAAAAATTGAACTGTGACCCTGGTTTAATCTGATCTACCGGTAATGGATTTAAAGGGGCTACATCACGAAATTTTGAGTTATTTTTTTCGACAACCTAAATTACCCTTAAAAATTAGGAAACGGCTTAAAATAATAGTTTGCTGAGGAAGAAAAACACCAAATGAGTGATACTAAACCAAACAGGAACAAGGATGGCTGAGGATGGAGAAACCCTACCCTTAAAAATTAGGAAACGGCTTAAAATAATAGTTTGCTGAGGAAGAAAAACACCAAATGAGTGAAACTAAACCAAACAGGAACAAGGATGGCTGAGGATGGAGAAGATTGAAACGGATTAGAAATTATGATGTTCAAAGTGCACGAAAGAAGACGTAGCTCCTTTAAAGTCTGCGTCAGGCCAATGGCTCATACCACTAGAGCTTACCCCGGTTTCTGCAGCATTCAAACAATCTTGTCAGCCACGCCTTTGTCTTTGATTTTGTTGACGTAGATTTTATGCGGAGAGAAGCTAAACGAAGATCACAATGAAACTGCAGGAGATAAATTATTTAACGGACTGCTAATAGCGCACCTTGCGGTGATGGAACAAGTGTAATTGCTTCGTAGAACAATTTTCAAAAGTTCGATGCTGTCGGAAGTGGATGATTTGAAGGATTTCACGGCGTGGCTGACTAGAGTCCTGCGATTACAGGAGTATTTATTATCCGCTTGGACGGGACGTTACGACATCCGGCAGGGTTACCTCCAACTGAAGCATTTAAAAAAATGGATGGTACACCAAGATACCCCCCTGTAACAGACCCAGTGGAATCTTTATCATCACTGGGTTGCTTATTTATTATTATTATTATTATTATTATTATTATTATTATTATTATTATTATTATTATTATTATTATTATTATAATTATTATAATTATTATTATTATTATTATTATTATTATTATTATTATTATTATTATTATTATTATTATTATTATTATTATTATTATTATTATTATTATTACAAGTGAAACCGGAAATAACAATATATAATTATATATCCCATAAAAAGGTAGATATAAGGCAAAGAAACAAAATGATGGCCGAAAAGGGTAACTTTTAATGCCATATATTACGGCGAGACATGACTAACCTTCTACAGGGGCGACACTGAAGCAAAGTAAAAATGGAGAAAATGGTTACAATACAGAAATATAAATAATAGATGTGTACTGAAGCGGCTACCAAAAAAAAAAAAGAAATATAAATAGTTTAAATTTTGCCACGTCTTTTGTCATTTTATGACAAAACCAAAAATTAAATGTTTTGCAATTTTTTTCTTTGGTTAAAATTACAAAGGAAGACATTGCCCGCTATGTTTTTCATCGAATCGTAGATTCTCCACACCTCGCGATTCACACGTCATTTTGTTTAACCAATCACAGAAAGCGAATCGACCTTCTGAAACGAAGCGACGGTTTTCTTGCGACAGCACTAAAGTGGTATTTGCGGTCAAGTTTAACAAAGTAATGGGAAATTTCTAGTCCGAAATTTGACTACATTCAAAACGGTGAAATGATTTTGAAATTTTGGTTGATCCTGTGTCATAAACCCTTAGACCAAGTCAGTGGATTAAAGACCACATGAAGGCTGTGCGATTCCTCGTTCGACTCTCTCGTTCCGCCACTTCGACTAGGTCACCTGAAGATGTGTTAGACTGTGAAAGATTTGTGTGGTGAAAGAGCTGTGGTGAAAAGCTGAAATGGTCGCCAAAATGGGAGATTTGCCGTCAAATTCAACTAAGTACTGGAAAATTTCTAGTCCGAAGCATAAAACTTGAGATCAAGTCAGTGGATTAACGACGTCCACGTCAACGCTGTGCTATACCTCGTTCGACTCGACTCTCCTTCCGCCACTTCGACTAGGTCACCGAAAGATGTGTTAGAGTGTGAAATTATTTTTAACTGGCCACTCTGGGAAGAATTATATCAAGGCTTGATGGACGGCTTTTTTGGATGTATCTAAAGCGTTATGAAAGGGATTGTATTCGCGCCGCGACTGCATTCGACAACATAAATTTTCCCGCCGTGCTTGAGCTTGAGCATGACTAAAGACGAAGTATGTGCCATTTGCGCAGTGGCCCGATGTAGCCTTTTCGACGATTGGAGAAGGTATTTACCGTTGACTTTTTATTTAGTCGTTTTCTTCAAAAAAGTTATGGTCAACCGATGAGCCAGATAAGCGTTGTCTTTGTTTATGTGCCCAACTTTTGTATGGCTCGGCAAGAAGTTAAGCCTATACTCAAGTTTATCGTCAGTTTGTTTGTGAAGAAGGTTTTCAGGATTTCTGTGTTGGACCCATTCTTATAGTAAATTACATTTTAATTTCCCCTCAATTTCAAAAATAGATTCAAATGAAATTTACCCGAAAGCTAGGCTTACAATTTAAACGTTGTAAAAAGGTTTTTTCTCAGACTACCATTGTAAACAGGGGCCACAAACCAGAAGCGTATAACACGTTGTAAAACTGCCAAATCTATTAAAACAGTTATTTGCTAATCTTTCTTTGTTTTTTTTTCCTACTGTTCTTCGGTCGGTTTTGACATAAACTTAAGTACTTCACGTCTTCAGAGTTATTAAGTTTAGGTACTTTCCGCGTTTAGCGCGCACGTACACGAACTCGCACAAACAGCCGTGATTTTAAAACTTTTCTCCGTTTCTGCCTAATCTTTGACATAAAATTGTTAGCTCTATAAAAATTGAATTAAATTATGTGAACCCCCATGCATTACAACCACTGTGAAAACGTTTTTTGTAGTACAGTAATTTTTCAGATACAACAAAATGTTTCGCCACTCAAATTAAACTTATGTGTCGGAATCGTGTAATTTCTAAGGGTAATCCATTTGAAAGCACGAACTGTTCCAGTATTTGTTTATGCGCAACTATTTTTCTTAGGCCAATACTTTGAATAATGGCTTTATTGTACACTTTGTTATGATTGTAATAGGGAATTTAGTTCATGGACAGTATAAAATAAAGTTTTGATGTCTGTGCGAATGAAGGTAACGTGTTAAGTTTTAAGTTCCGGTTGAAAATAAAGTAATCATTTATTCAGTCACTCTTTACGATACGTTTTTAACCTTCAAATATCGTATTTAGTAAAATTTCTGAGCTTGCATCGGTTGCCTTAAGCAACTTAAACTGATTCATTTAATGTTAGCATTAATTTGATTTCATTCGCATTGCTGCAACTTCTAGTTTAAGTTTTATAATTTCAAGAGTATTAAACAACACTTTTTAGGTGGGAGGGTGGGAAGTGCATTTAAGTGTACCACAAACGCGCTTATTTTTTTGTTTTGTTTTTTAACAAACAGCAATAACTATCTGTATCAACTTACCTCTCAAGTAAACATTGTCCCTGAGCAGACAGCAGCCATAAAAAAAAACAATAATAATTAAAAAATCTCGTCAAAAAATCCGTTTGAAGAAAATGCAAGTCCAGTCCGTTGTCCAGTCCTTGGATTTTTTTTTCTGGCTAATCTTTGTGGCGCGGCGTCGCAGTGAACAAAAAGCGCGCGAAATTATAGCCTCGTTTTCGTTCTCTCCTCCAGGCCCTCTCCTCTGAAAAAAATCTTAAGAATCGATCACCTCCTAAACCAATCAAAATTTTAAAAAACTGACAACGCCTTCATTAAGAGCATACATTCAGGCCTTTGGCAAAATTTTCTTTCGTTGCTAGCTCAAATGGTCGTTGACCAGGAAGCTGACAAACTTTTCAGCTAGATTTTCTACTGCCGCACTTTTTTAGGAAAAAGTAATAATGGCCATTTTTTAAAACACTATTTATTAAACTCTAACTTCGCTTAAAAATATTCTTGGAGAAAGGTTCTAGTAAACTTTAAAAGCAAATATTAAACTTCGATCCGTTCTGGTCACGTGACCGATGACGTCACAGCATTAGAAAGGACAAAAATGTATATTTTATAAAAATATCTACCAATACCCAAATTTTTGTTTCCTCGCGTTTAACGCAACGCGAGATAGCACTTGTACCCAGACTCCCACTTTTTGAAAAATTGTGCATAGCCCCCTTAATATTTATATTTTGTTCGGTACCCGGGCAGTCCGAAATGGCTCACACCATTGTGCTTCAAACCACGTTGACTGCTTTTTCAATAACAAAATAATTTTGTCACAGTGAGCAAAAACGCACTTGTGAGCAAAGTCACGTGACCAATGACGTCATCGCCCTTAGTCTTGTACAATAATTAGTTTATGGTATTATTTCTAGACAACGTGGGGGTCTTGCTGCCCTCAAACTGACCAAGTTATTTGGGATTGACGATTTTCTAGCTGCAAAGGATTCTGGGAAGGTTCTTATTATAATTATATATTGTTATTTAATTATTATTATTATTATTATTATTATTATTATTATTGAAAATAATACGCTGGGTCACACCGCACAGTCACTGGGTAAAACAAAAATATTCACTGGGTACTGGTGAGACTAAATTCCGCTGGGTAGGGTAATATAATCCACTGGGTAGGGTTTCAGTGGTTCTGTTACAGAGGGGTGTACTAAGGCATAGGCAGGCACTAACAGAGTAAAATGTCTTTCCGAAGAACATAACGGTGAAATTAAAGACTCTGGCTGGGTCTCGACCCTGACCGTTCGATCCGGAATCCTAGCGGATTTAGGGAAACACTATCGTGTAATAAGTTTGGCAAAACATTTACGTGAACTACTCTTGAAACGGAGGGAACTAATACTAGAGAAAAAATTAACGGTAGTTTACCTGGACCAGTGATCCTTGTAGTTGTTGTTTGTGTTGGAACGCTTATCGAATAGCCTGTCAAAATACCACAAATCGACACAAATACCAATATCAGATGTACCGTATTTTCCGAGTAAACGTTAGACCCTGAATAAACGCCAGATCTACCACGTCAAGGTTTAAATAAACGCCCCCGGTGGTTTGATCGAGGTCCAGTATTTATTCTAATTTTGTATTACGCAACAGAATCTCATCCAAAAAATAGGTAGGTGTAATCATTTAGTTTCACAGGTGAACACTTTCTATCCTCCAATAGTGCAATTTACCCGCATATCCAACCAACTACCAAGTTGGCCTTTGTTCTGGTGAACTTTTCCGTTAAATTTCGCTTCACATTCATTAATGTTCATGCAAAAAAGTAAAAAGCGAGGCGTAATAATAGAAATAATAGAAAAATACCGTTGTTTGATAAACGCCGGGTAACAAACAAACCCGAGTTAAAAATAAACGTCGGGGTTGTCTAATCAAGAAAATGCGGTACTTATGTTATTTTATTTCAAGTATAATGGGTTGAAAATATCTGACTTACCTCTCCGCTGCCCGCTGTAAAAGTTCATTCTTGGTTTATAGCCAATATTAGCATTTCCACCGTTTACGCAAACTGAGTATTTGCCATTTGCTGAAAACAAGGACGTTTTTCGCGTGAACGATCTTCGTTGAAACGTAAAGGAAACAAGAAGCTGCTACTTATACATGAAACTGTGTTGCAAAGGCATGACCGCCTACTTTAGCCTTCACTAGCTGCAGGCATGAATTTTATTTCGTTTGAATTGTAATAAATTAAGTGTGCGCAAGTGTGTGAGCTTTTATTGCAAGCCAGCCGTTCCGACAATATCGCATCATGCAATTGTGAAATCGTTATTTTGTTAAATAAATATTCTGTTGATTGCGTTTAGGGAATAAATGTATGTGAGAAACATGAAATAAATGTACGGCGAGCAATGCAGGTCGCACACTGTAAATAGCATGTGTGATATTGTAAGCAGCATAAGGGTTGTATTGTTATGGGTTGCAATAAAAAATAATATAAAGTTCGTAGAGCAGTTTATTCGTCAAATGAAGGCGAGTCTCGAATTGAGGAGAAGCAGTGCGGGTTAAATTTTGAAGCTAATGTTACCATAACAACGAAACAGCAGTCACTTACTTTGTGGGAATCCAGCCATCATTTCAAAATATTTCAAGTTAAAATCTGTTGACAAAATATAAGAGATACAGGCCAGGTAATATAAGGACCCATCTCAGGGACCGCGGAGCCAGGGGGAAGCTTCAGCCCCCCCCCCCCCTCAAACCCCCCCCCCCCCCCCGTCGCGCCAATAATTATTTGGGAATTGAAATAATACTGTTTTACTGCTCTCATATATTTGCGATGATAAAATAATCCACTGCGTCGGGCATATTGCATGGGAGGCATTTTTAATTTATAATAACGTCTGCGTAGGAAGCTAATCCGGGGGCATCCATTTTAAATATTTTTCGGGGGAGCATGCCCCTGGACCCCTAGATGCCTACGGCAATTGCAATACCCCCCATCCCTTCCCCAACCCAATCGCAAACATGCTGCGCGGACCCTGGTTCTGTTAGAAGGCGATAAGCACTCCAGGACCCTGGGAACGACAATATAATCGCAAATAAAAATGGAACTGTGCACGTGTCTGTGATTTAGGCAGAAAGCAAAATAACAGAATCAACAGTAATGAAAACAGAAAAAAACTTGCTGTTTTTTCAACTGCTGATTCTATTCATTTAAAACAGCAGGATTTGGATTGTGGGTCGTCCTAATAGAAGAAAAATAATAGGCTGGGAAATGGAATGGGACAAAACGTAGGCAGGGAAATGGGATTTATCCCCATTCCTCTTCTCTTCAGGACCCAAGGCTCGTACACAGCCAGGTCATTCAACTACAAGTTACAGTCGAATCGAAGCTAAGAAGCTAAGATAGTCTTTGCTACTTGTTCTTTTTAATTTTCCCAGTTTTCAGTATATTTTCCGAAGAAAAAAGACCAAGAAAAGAAGTTTGAACTATTCAGACGGATAACCGAATAACAACTTTCCTTATTCATAATAAATTATAGTTAAAGTGGTAAAAGTATTTTGCCAGTATATAGTTTTATATATTGTAATATAGATAGGACTCCGCGCGCGCTCTGATTGGTCAAAAACCTATGTTTTCAGAGTATAAAACATAGAGAAAGCGTGTTTTATTGTTTTTCGTCAGCTTTACTCTAGTGAAAATTCGCAAGGGATGGCGAAGAACATTTTCTATGAAGAAATTCTGGACAAAATTCTGAGTCAAGCTACAGAAATTGTCGAAAAAGCTTCTAAGATCGAGAGGAAAGTAGAAGAAGCGAAATTTAAAAATTGCTTCAGTTTATCGATCGTGCGTGTTTTGTTGTTTTTTACTCGCGGCGCATTATGCGAATGAAGAAGCCTAAGCCATATATTATACTGTCATAAAACACTCCGGACATTTGAGAACACTCGAGAAATATAGAAAACACTCGCCTGCGGCTCGTGTTTTCTACAATTCACTCGTGTTCTCAAATGCCCGTCGTGTTTTTTGACAGAACAATACATGGCTTAAGCTTCTTTATTCGTTAATTAAAAAAGTATTTTGAAACAGTTCTTTGAATCTATTCCAGCCAGTCGTATTTTGCGAGACTGCATGGGCGGAAAGAGTTCTATCCCTACAAAAGTTTGTACAAGGCCCGTATTAAAAGCGGTTAAAAGACTAATGAACTGCTTCCTCGCGAATTTAGCTGTGTTTTACTGATCTTATGTACAATAATTCTATGTTAATATACGAGGCAAATGTCATGAAACAAATAGCCCTCATAAATATTAGTTTCGTTAATGCGTACTCGAAAGCGGAAATGAAAGTGAAACTACTTGATGCAAGGAAATTCGCAAGTTTTTGCTGAAAACATTTATACTTGCTTATTGTGTTTCTGCGAGTGAGCAAGGCTCAGGTTTTTAAAATTGTCCAGACAATGTTGTTTATAGGAACCGCGCTAAAACATTTTAATGTTCGACAAAATAATTCTAGACCGGTTGAATGCTCAAAACACGATTAAGCTTAGCCAGTTAGAGTAATTTTTTTAAATGTAATTTTATAGCTTTTCAGAGAGTTTTTACGGTAAAAAAAAAAAGGCGACCGAGAAACCAGAATTCGGAAACTGATCGAGCGTCGTGGCTTCACCGCTGGTCATTGATGACCACTTCAAGACACCTTCACTTCCTTGCTTTTGACGTGTATTTTCTTCTTTTAAGCACAGGCGGACAACCCGATGTTTGAGTTTGTTGCCTTGACACCGATCAATGGCGGTTACAAAAGAAATATAGATGTTCATAAATAAGTTGGCCTCGATTTGCTCTAAATACTAAGTTTGTCCTACATGTTCCATAAACGTTGAGGTGAAATGTTAAATGAGTCTTGTGTGCTATTTTTTGCCCGTTCTGAGCCGTTCAAGGCGTCATTTCGCGAGATAATTTGTCGACCCCTAGAAAGAGAGACAAGGCTTGTCTCTCTTTCTCTTCCATATGATCTAGGGGTCGACAAATTATCTCGCGAAAGACTCATTTAACATTTCACCTCAACGTTTATTGAACATATAGGAAAAACTTATTATTTAGAGCAAATTGCGGCCAACTTATTTATGTACATCTATATTTCTTTTGTAACCACCATTGACCGGTGTCACGCAACTCAAACATCGGGTGGTTCGCCTGTGTTTTAAGCTTCGATTCTCCCCGTTTTTCGTGATTTAGCCAACATTTTAGGCCATTTTTTTCATTTATTTCCCTGAACAGCGGCCGACCTAACGAACCGGCAGAGGAATTTGAATTTTCCAATCGGTAGCCAAGCGGATTTTTATACTTAACAGTCAGCGTTTTAGCATAACATTCTCAAGAAGTGGCCATACGAAACCAAAGACAAAGGAAAATTCTCTTTGGAAAATTCTCATTAGATAGCCCAGTCAAGACTAGCTGTCGGCTCTAACTGTGGTTTCTGAATTAACAACTGTACAAGGGTTCACCTCGGTTTCGATCGGTTCATAGGTGAAGCGACTTACATCAGTATAGACAACAAAATAACATAAGCCAACACTGTTTACGAACGGTGAATACATAATTATATACTTACATTCTAAATGCGTTCTCGTTCTGTTCTCAGGAACTCTGCAAATGAATTGTATTCAGCGTAATTTCTGTGGTTATAATGTTCTTTCCCGTGATCGAATGCGACTGGAAACTTTCAATAAATACCTGTGAGGCTCGTTATTATGCAATCTTCTATTGTATTACCCCAGAACCGGGAAAAACCCTAAACAGTCATTTTCGATATTTGGGTCACCGCCCACTCTCCGACCTCACATAACAAAACGGGAATTTTTTGCGCGAGGTGAAGCAGGCGGGTGAGTTTCGACACTTAGTTTCGATGCCCGCCTTTAGGTTTAAAAACATTCTACAAGCTGGCATAACATGGACAAGCACAAAAAGGCAAAATGATTGATTGATATTTGCGCCGGTAATTAAAGCTGTAATTTTCTTTACTAACCACGCACAGCGACAAGAGAACGAAACGATGGGAAGCCGTAATAAAATCGGAATAGACCGGAATATACCGGAATGGGCCGAAATGAGCCGGAATGTGGCCGGAGAGGATCGAAAGGAGCCGGAACGCAAGTGTGCTGGAACAGATGTGAGTGGACCGGCTTGACCGGAGTAGACAGAAATGATCTGAGGTAACCTAGAATGGATCGGAATGCAATGAATAAGCCCGAAATACAACATCAAGAATCGCGAAATAGAATACTTTGCCTGAATCAAATATTGAAAGAAACAGTCATCTTTAATAACTGTAGCATGTTCTAAACATGCACCCGATTTAAGATTTCATCTTTTTTTACAATTTCTCTTTGCTGACTGCCAAAAAGACTTCGTAATTCAACTTATAAATCTAGGTGGCAATTTCTCCAATTTTTTGCTATAAACTACAACTTTTACATTTCTCCAGCTCATAAACGTCCTCCAAAATTTGAATACTTGAAGACCGACTCCGTATCTACAGAACATTATTTTTACTACGGACATTGGCAGAAATAAGAACTCAATGTTATGAAGGTGGCACATACAATAGACCAATTCCGATATATTAATATTCTAACACGATGCCGAGGCTTGGGGGAATCAAACAAAAAATTTTGCATCGAGGCTTAGGGATGAATAAATAATTTCTTTTGTTTTATTCCCCAAGCCTCGGGCCATGTTAGAATAGACCAATTCTGATATATTAAAATTCTAACATGGCGCCGAGGCTTAGGGGAATAAAACAAAAGAAATTATTTATTCATCCCTGAGCCTCGATGCAAAATCGTTTGTTTTATTCCCCCAAGCCTCGGTGACATGTTAGAATATTAATATATCGGAATTGGTCTATTGTAATATATCGGAATTGGTCTACTGTTTCAGTTCTTTCTCGCGTTAACAAACTATACCTCACGTGGGGGGTACCGCACCGTCAATTGCTCTCATCAACACGTTTTGCTTGACACCCCGGTACCCCTCAGGTCGAATATCGAGGCGGGGTTACCAAGGCGTTTTCCGACGGTCGTGTGTCGTGAGAGTGTGCGATCTTTTTGCCTTGCATTTTTTAAAGCAGACGGCCGCTTGCCGTAGATGATAGGGCCCGGACTGCGTTACTGTTGAGTTAAGATGAAACTACACGTAGAACAACTTTTCTTGGAATTCGCGATGGATTTGAGGCGTGCTCATTTTAAGCTGGGATTTTTCGCTTCGCTCGTTGCGGGTTCCGAACTGGAGGTGCAGCCTTGTTCTTTTCTTTGTAGCGGAGAACCCCGAAAGCGTCAAAATATGCGTTCAGACAACAGTAACATGGTAAGGGAAGGGAATTTTATTTACGACTAATTTGGCAGTATTTCGGGTTGCTAAAACGTGATGTAAAATTTCCCCCATACAAACTCTTATATTTTTGCCGTGACAGGTATTACGCAATATGATTCTGACCAGACAGCATGAGCTTGGGCTGCCTGTGCTTGAACTGTAATTGTCCCTTTGACGTTCAAGAAATCGGAATAGCAATAACAAGTTGATAGTGAACTACCTCCGGCTAGACAGGGGTGGGTGGTGGACTTCCCCGATCCGTCATCTTTCGAATTCTCGCCGCTTTCTCTTCGCTCCATCCTCCTTAGAGAGCCTGTTCACAGGCTACTGGGAAGTGGCGACGACTTCCTTAATTCCTGGGTGCCTTATACAAATAACCGAAGCGAGATGAAGGCTTAGAAATACTTCATTTTGCGTGGCACGCCAAAAAAAGAAAATAATGCCGTTAAGTAAAGTTACCAAAAAATAAATAAATAAATAAGGATATAGTCGGGAATGTGTTTTTGTGTGGGATTTCTCCCACACAAAGTCAGCGCCAGCGATATTTATTTATTTATTTATTTATCTGTATACGAGAGTGAAGTGCTAGTCACGTGTTTTCTAGTTTGGATGTGTCGAAGTGAGAAGACTGGGTTCCAGTTTATTGTGTTTATGAGTCCTGGGCGGCCATTTCTTCTTTCAGCTGTTGGTTTTTTCACCGATTTCGAATATTTTCGCGTTTTACTTTTAGTACAGAAGGTAAGTAGAAGTCGCTTTCCTTTTTAACATTTTCTTTGAGTATCTCTAGGTCTTAATTTCCTATGTAAGGTGATATTTTGGCTTCAAAATATCCTAATTGAAAGCAGATTACGTTCGCGTTCGTTTTTTGACCTGCGTTTTTCCTAATCTGAGACTTTTCTTCCGTTATTTCTTCAGGTGTTTATAACAGAGGATTCTTTTGTCGAAGGAGCTGTTTGGCGTTATTCACAAGCCAACAGTTATCGCCTTGGACCTTTCGTTTTGGTGCAAGTTGTCCCAGCTTTATATAATCAAGGAGTCATTGTACTTTCGCAAGCCAATATTTGTCGGCTTGAGTGTGCAGGTTACTTTCCTTGTGGCAATTTTTTTGTGTTAAAAGATTTATAAATACCATGTTTCTTTTTAGTTTAAAATGTACACTAGCTGTTTTAACAGCCCAGATATCTAGACTATTGTTAACCAGATGTGAAGTACATGTCAAAATTTGAAATAAATGTGAGTTTTAGTTCTTACAAAATGATTTGTGCTTGTAATGTCAATCATTACTATTAACAACCCTTCAAATTAGTATTTCCTGACTTCTTTGACAACTTAAATTTCTGGAAGTTTACAAGGCGAATCATATAACTGTAATACCTTACTCGGCAAAAGGAACTGAATGACAACAAAACAAAACAATTCGTCTCATCCAATCATCAACGAAATCCCACACAAGTACGCATTGCGGACCTATTTTTATTACTGACACAACATAACGGAACTAATTTTGGTCGGTGGTTCGCTTTCATATTTCCATAAAACTTCCTACTTTTAGCAGCTTGTATGCACCAAATGACACCATATTTTGTTTTTGTCGATTTGGGAGGTGTGGGTAGATTTAGCTTTTTCACATCATTTATTTTTTATTTTGTATGACATATCACTTTAATTCTGTTGATGTAATCTCATTATTAATAATTACCGACGTAACAGTCTAGACTGACAAACCTGTGGCCCTTGAATCAAAGCTGATTACGTCCGTAATTTGGGTAGTGTAGCAGCTATCCAAAACTACTTTTGTTTGTTATTGTAAGCAGCTTCTATTGTTTTCAAGACAAAGTCATTGTTTCAATTGTTGAGTCTTTTGTTTAGGGCTAGGGTATCAAACCAATCACATTATATGTTAGGAACGCGGCTGCTACATCGCCCCGTAGTTTGCTTATTATGCACCTATCGATGTTAATCCCAGGGAGGAGGGGGGGGTTCGGGCTGCCCACGGGACTTTGACTGTGAGATTGTTCCCAAGGTGGGGATTTTGATCGGGAATTTTGACACGGCCGCCATTTTTAATAGTGGAGGTACTTGATACTTGATACTTTTGACCAATTATGTTGTCCCGGGGTGGGAATTTGACTTATCTTTTCAGAAAATGTCAAAATCGATACCTAAACATATGCACTGCTGACCAATCATCGATCGCCGGCCCAAAATCAACAAATCGATATTCTCGAAGGGTGATTTCGTATTCTCACATGGCGATTACTCATTCTCAGTTGATGATGTAGATTTCACTTGTTGCATGGGTATTTCTCTCGCTTAACAGTCACTTATTCTCGACTGGTGATTTATAATTCTCGTATGGTAGTTTTCCATTCTCGAGGTGTGCTTTCTAAATCTCGCATAGTGATTTTAAATTCTCGTACAGTGGTTTGCATTTCTCGTATGGTTCATCGATTACTTAAACTCGATGGGTGGTTTTGAACTCAACCTACTTCTGTCATGTTTGGCTTTCCATATAAAACAAATGTCCCTTCAACATCAGGGTTGCCCTTCAAATTCCAAACGCGCCATCCCTTCCGTAGCCCATGCTTACATTTACACAGCTAAAATCGGTTTGCCCGGTTGGAAAATCAAACGGTTCGTATCATTCTTTTTGGAATGTTTGGCAAATTATGGGCCTCTAGTTTCGTAGTGGACTTTTTCGTAAATGTTCAAAATTCTCACTCAGAATATGGGTAACTTTCGAACCTTTTCCTTCTTCTGTAAAGTCAAGATCAGTTATGAAATGATTACATAAGAACTTTCCAAACGGATGGTTTGTGAAATGGTAAGAACCCCTGTAATTATGTATAAATCCCTGCAATTATCACTTCACTTAAACTTTATTTTTATTGACCTATACTTGTAATTAGACAGCTGAGATTTGCATTTTAAGCGCGAGAGAGCATCTTTTTATGATTCTCGCGCGAAGTTCTAATTTATATAGATCTTAACTTGATAGATGTTTACGATTTTATTCCCACCCCCCCCCCCCTCCCAGACACACACACACACACACATCATCATCTCATCATCATCATCATCATCTTTATTTAATCACGGTATATACATCAGGCATAAAAATTCTAATAAGCTAAAAACTATGAATTACTATAAAAAACTATGTATACAAAAAAAAAAAGGTCTGTTTTACATGAATGCCGTGTCGGAATTAACAAGTAATCGTTGGAAATTAGTTAGACATGTTGCTTGTCTGGCGACTGAGGGAAGACTGTTCCAGAGGACTGCACCACTATAGCCAAAGCTATTTTTGTAATAGTTAGTACGTGGTAAGGGAATAGCAAGCTTATTCTCAGAATCACGTAAATTGTAGGAAGTAATCACATCACTCCGCTGAATAAATTTCGAAGACAAGTAATTGGGTGTGAGGCAATTTAAGGACTTATAAACCATCTCAGCCTTTAGTTTTTGACGTCGAGTTTCTAAAATAATCCCAACCTAATTCTTTAAATAGTTCGTTGGCGTCAGCATCATAGCTGGAATGAGTAAGGACGCGGGCAGCGCGATTTTGAAGTCTCTGTAGTTTGTCAGATAAAGTTTTGGCACAGTTACCCCAACCAACACTACAATAGTCGAAGTGCGATTGAACTAATCCGTGATAGATATTATGTAGAGTTGCAGGAGGAACACAGTGACTTATTCGTTTAATAGATCCAATACCAGAAGAGACTTTTTTAGATAAAGCGTTGATATGATTACTCCATGTTAAATTTTCATCAATTATGACACCAAGAGACTTAGCAAAATTGACTCTGTTTAATTGTGTACCATCAATTTCCAAGTCTGGGATAATGGATAGATTGTTCAGTTTTTGTCTTGATCCAATTAACATAAATTCAGTTTTTGTCATATTGAGAGTCAATTTATTGGCAGTGAGCCAACGGTTTATATTTGATAAGTCCTGATTTAAAGAAGCCTCGATGGAGTAGATGTCGTTATCAGCATATGTCAGGTGAGTATCATCCGCATACATTCTTGGTTGCGAATTTGATAAACAATTGGGTAAGTCCTAAAATATATAAGAGAAAAAGCAAGGGCCCTAGTATTGTACCCTGGGGGATTCCACAAGTTAAGGTACAGCTTTTAGAAAGGACACCATTAACCGCACATTTTTGCTTACGATTGTCTAAGTACGAAGATAGCAATTCGTAGGCATTTCCTTTGATTCCATATAAATATAATTTGGATAGTAAAATAGGGTGAATGGATAGTAAAATAGGGTAAAATAGGGTAAAATGCTTTTTTTAGATCTAAAAAGACAACAGCGTTAATATAGCCACGATCTATGTTAAAGGCCCAATTGTCGGTTGCTTCGAGCAAAGCAGTCATAGTTGAGTGAAAGGATCGAAAACCAGACTGATATTGTGATAAAATGTTATTTTCGGATAAATAGGAAGAAAGTTGATTGTAGACTATTCTCTCGAAGACTTTTGCTATTGCTGAAATCACAGAAATAGGACGATAATTGTTCATGTCGCTTCTATCACCATGTTTGAATATAGGTGTAACTTTGGCCAATTTCCAGTCATCAGGGAATGTGCCGGTAGTTAAACAGCAATTAAAAATAATTGAGATATATGGCGAAATAAGGTCAGCACATTCACGAAGAAGTCGAGTTGATAGCTTATCGAGACCAGCCCCTTTGGACTTATTTAGTTTTTTCAGTAGCTTTAAAACCTGTCCACTATCAGTAGGGCAGAATTTAAATCTATTGTTAATACCTTTGACATATTCCCGATGACAATGGTCACTGTTATTAGATAATGGGATGTCATTAGCAAGTTTGGGTCCTATCGATGAGAAATGATCATTGAAAGCATTCGACAAGTCAGTTGCATCCGATAGAGAAATATCATTTAGATTTATTTCTCTAATTGATGAATTGACGGCTTTACGAGATGTAAGATCATTGACAATTTGCCACGTTTTACGCTGGTTGCAAAAAAAAAAACACGTTTCCGATTTTCGCTCTAAAACGCCATTTCAGTGCAACATTTCTGAGGCTTGAAAGGCCTTGTGAAGGCATGATAAAATCTGGAGTTTACCTTA
This sequence comes from Blastomussa wellsi, assembly GCA_947652115.1. NCBI lineage: Eukaryota > Metazoa > Cnidaria > Anthozoa > Scleractinia > Plerogyridae > Blastomussa > Blastomussa wellsi. Next base: position 6,236,329 of record OX393566.1, on the reverse strand, counting down.
TTTCTCAGCCAGAAACCCGAAAATAATAATGCATAATTAAAAGGAACAGCAGTATCGACAATAGTTATTTGTCGTTTTTCTAGATACTTCGTTAATCAAACAACGTAGCCTGAACGATTCTTCAGCTTTCACAAACGCCTCGCATATCTCGTCTACCTCGAATCTCTCATAGTAACGCATAGCAATAACAGCGAGATCTGAAAGGTTTTCACGGCATGTTGCTGCGATAGAGAGATTCAGGCAGTGAGCATAACAATGCGTGAAAAGAGCTAACGAACTGATCTCTTATATCTTAACATAACGGAAGCTCCATAATATGCCTGACCACGGTTATTGCTAGGATCCAAAGAAATAGATGGATCAGAGAGAGACAAAACTACTCTACAATAATAGCTATTTAAAAAAAAGCCTAATTATTACTTAATAACTATGGCTGGCATTTTGTTCTTTTGCCCTCTGCTAGAAGTGTTGCAAGTTAGTGCAAACGGCAAATACAAAGGGAAGAACTCCACTGAATAAAACGTGGCGATGTTTGGCTGATGAAACAGTTGGCGTAGCGACATGGTCCGGTTGATGTGGTGAGCTGGAAGGTGAGCTGGAAGGGTGGTCTGTGAAAATAAAACCAAGAGCAACACTAAGAATTCATCAGTGCTAAAAACAGGTTTTTTTTTCATATTTCGAGCTTTGAGTGATAAGAGCATCCTGGAACGCGTACAATAAAGTCCAATTCTTCTCAAATTTTCCCCTGTTTACGGAATATTCAGAGATTTATGGGTATCCCTATACTCGCGATTGCCTAGTCCGCAAATCCAGGACATTCCAGTGAAGACAATAACATTTTACTCCAAAAAGGAAAATGCAAAAGGGAAATATTTTACTTCGAAGAGCGGGCAATGGTTGCCCAATTCTCCCGAGCCAGAGGCTCTTGTTTCAAGCTTTCGAAGGTGCACAAAAGCCTCACCACAACACCGGGAACTCCGTGTCCTACTCTTTACGATGAGTGTGTGGGTTCTTTAACGTCCCCTGCTGAACGTGATACAGGAGATGGGGCCTACGGTTTTATCGTCCTTATCCGAGAAGACAATGAAGAACATCTAACCATTTGCAGATGTCATTGCAAAGGAAGCACGTTCTCCTCGGTTAATGGCAGTGCAATGAGCAACTTTCTGCACTGGGAAAGAAAGTGCTCCGGATCGTTAATAGTGCTTGGCCTATATATTGGAAGAAGAGATGATAGGAAAACAAGTGGATCTGAATTCACGAGAACGATTGCGCTCTAAATTGCACTCCCACTTAGACGTCCAGTAGCTCTTGAGGTTAGAAATTCATTCCTTGCGTACCCCTCTTGGGTGAGAACGGACGAGTAATCCCATCTCCATGCTAACAAAAGAGGTCTGTTAAGCCTTCCGTTGCGGGGTAGGATAGTGGAGGAATTTACTGGATTGGCTGTCACTGTCACTAAGCAAGAGGCACCCGGATTCTGAGAATGTCTTCTACAAACTGCTAACTACACCCCTTACTGCCACTAGCCGCTCCTAAGAGGCTCATTGACAACATTAGTCCAGTCCCTGAACTATCTCTTTGTAAAAACTTTATTTAAACACGGAGAATCATCAGTTAACTGTATCAAACTTTGCCTATTGTCTTGGTTAGGATTTTTTAAGACAATGAAGCTTTTGTTATCTGTCCCGCTTAGGGATTTTTCTGTTCGGTGACGCGAACTTAGACTCGGGTTAAGTCGGATCCAGTTCGCAAATTTTCAGTGATGACATTTTGTTCCCCACGGGAGCCTACTAGGGAAAACACAGACAGACTAGCAGGGAGTGAGTTAGTAAATGCATGAAGCGTCTGTCGAAAAGATGTTGAGTTACACGTCCAGTCCTACCGTGTATCGCCCAACTCCAGCACACAGAAAATAAAGAAAATATGCATGAAATCCTTACGACGTACTTTATCAGTGAACGGAATTTATTTCAGTCATGTTATTGCGAGCAAGCGTTCTCCGAATGCCGGGAGCGATCAGTTTTCCATTCGCGTTAAATTTGTTTTGTTTTAATTTTTTTCTTTGCCCGCGCGACGCCGTTTTAAAATAAACTGGGGCAGGCAAAAAAAGACCTGATCCTGGAAATCGGCTCTTTATGAAAAGAAAGGAAAGAACACTGCGTGCGTGTCTTTAGCCACTGACGCAAGAAATGTAAAAGAAACGACGCTGTTGTTGTCACGCCTCAGGAACAAAGAAAGTGTGATTTCACACCTTAAAACGTTTGAGCGATGTCGCTTTTTGGAAAGCGCAGATAGTTTGAAAGAGCATTTATCGTTCGTTTCGCGCACAAAGCGACAGATGACAACGTGAAAACAATGTGCTCATCAAGTTAAAAAAAAAAATACTTCTACCCACATGACCATCCAGCAGGCATTATCGTGTCAAGCTCGTGAATGGGCACTGAAAATTTAGTGGCTCGCAAAAGATTTGGTGCTGAAGGCAGCCTACTGAACAACTCTCTGAAAGTCTCGGGATCCATCGGCATAGTGACGGAGACACGTCTCACGATGCTTGTTGACGGCGGTTTCTTCATTTTCAACTTTTCGGCGACGAGAACGCTCAAGGTCTGCAGCAAGCCAGGGCTGCCTTGAAACACTTGCTTCAGGTACTCGTTCGTGTCGTCCGCATCCACCCAAGAGTCGTACTTTCTCCCATAACCGCGCCAGCGAACAAGAAACTGGACACGATTATGGGCATCTGTGCGCTTGTCGAGTACTTTGGATACTTCGTAGAACTTACTCATACTTTTTGCGTTACGCTCAATCGCAAACTGTAGACAGCGATTTATGACTCCTGCTTGGGTTTGCGAGCCCTTTTATGCTGTTGTTGAACTATAAAACAATACCCTTAATTAGTCTGCCCGCTTGCCGCCTCCCTTTATTTATAAACGTTGACTGGGTGTGACAACAGGTCAGTACAATAATGGGCAGAGAACAACGCTCTCTTTGTAACTTTTATAATCGCATGGCAGGTTATAAATGGCGTTAACGAAAACGAGGGAAGGGGAAAAGTGGAGGGATAGAGCCTTGTTTCACTGTTAGAGTGCTAAGCTTTGCGCGCGAGACGAAGGAAAAATAATTATGTTCTTTATAACTTTATGTGCCCCGTCCGAAAAGTGAGGTCACTCAAACGTAAAAAAGTGTGAAATCACACTTCCTTTGTTCCCTTCGGCTTGCGGACAACATATTTTCTTTCGTATTCATTGCGCCAGTGGCTGTATATTTGAAGACGGCGTCAAATTGGCGTTAACGAAAACGAGGGAAGGGGAAAAGTGGAGGGATAGAGCCTTGTTTCACTGTTAGAGTGCTAAGCTTTGCGCGCGAGACGAAGGAAAAATAATTATGTTCTTTATAACTTTATGTGCCCCGTCCGAAAAGTGAGGTCACTCAAACGTATAAAAGTGTGAAATCACACTTCCTTTGTTCCCTTCGGCTTGCGGACAACATATTTTCTTTCGTATTCATTGCGCCAGTGGCTGTATATTTGAAGACGGCGTCAAATTTTATAATCGCTTTGCACGTTATAAATGGAGTTAAGGAAAAGGAGCGAAAGGGAAAAGCGGAGGATTTGAACTTTGATTCACTGTTAAAGTTCTTACCATGATAACGTGCCAACTTAACAGACACTTAAATGATTCGACTGTGAACTAGCCGTTTGTTAGTCAAATACAAATGTAACTTCCAAGTTTGATTGCGAAAGCGCCACTGCTCTTCCCAGTAGATCACGACACCCACGGATTTTTTTTTTTTTGTAATGGTTCATGAGTGTTCGAAAAGTTTTATTGAAACTATTGTGCGTAATTTTTCGCTTGGTTACTGTCCAGACCTCGCTCTTCTTGTCACAAACTTCCCCAACCCACCCCCTTTGGATGGGTCCAAGCTGCAACAATCGTTACAACACCCTCCCCCACAAAGGCAGTGTTTGTAACACTTATCGCTTCCGAAGATATTTGAATTTCGCGCTCGGTGAACTGGCTACGCGTCGGTGATTCCTAACCTTTGTCTTGCGAACAATAGAAACCCTTTCCTTCAAACAATAGAAAAGGCCATAAAAGGAGTGAAAGCTTAACTTATTGTTCTGCAAAATCCTAACCAAAAGTTTGATACGAGTGCGCGTGAACCATGTGAGGATGAATCGGGTGTGAAAATAAAATTTGATTTCAGGGAACCCAAACGATCCGAAGAAATTAAACTTGTTGACAGTTTAGTTCGAAAATGATTCTGTGCACCATTTGGATTGAATAAATCTCCTATTTAATAAGATTAGTCTCTTTAGCTAACAAATGCACTTTGTTTGAATGTAACGTAAGTTCTGAGAGTTTCATAGAACATCAATGTAAAGTTAAATGCTGACTTTATAAATTCTTCCAACCAAGTTAATTGCTCTCTTTGTAAATACTTCCAACCAAATGTCTTCCACGAAGTGTCGATGTTGTAAGGAGAAATTTGATGTTGAGCACTCCAGGGAGTTAATGAGTTATTAACCGGAAGACACGGGGAAGATAACTGAAACACAAAACGTGTCTAATTTCTTCTTGCAGCTCTCCGCAAGAGAGGAGATTGACATCTCAGTAAGTGTAAACATCAACTCTGACTGAAACATAAACCATAGAACGATTCTAATGTTAATATCTTCAAGCGTCTAAGTGCTAATGCTTCGTCTTTTCACAAATTTTCCCACGAAAGGACGAAGAGAAGTCGCCGTTTGCGAGGCTTTTGCTGGAGCGGAATGAGGTCTCTTCGTTGCGCGCTAGTCCTTGGACTGGTCTTCTTGATCTCAACGACGGCAGGTAAGAAAAACTCAGAAAAATGTTGAAACTTTGATTCAGAGTTTTGAATCGCTCTATCAAATGTTTTCTGGTTACACAGATACCTTCATAGCTGATCGGCCAATAGCAATTTCGTGTTTCTCCAGAACAGTGCCTTTTTCACTGTTAGTCTCCGATTTCTTGCGGTGTCGTTAGTGAATGCTTACATGGCGATTTTTTCTTAAGTTTGTAAAGTTTAATTAAACGTCATTCCGCTTGCATTTTATAACAGAAGTTTATTGTCGGCCAACCGAGATTAAAGCAGAGTATTAAAAATACCTGAAATTGCTGCACAAGATAAAACCGCTCAGTTCTTTACGTTTTGCCTGAGTCCACTGCCATATTCAGTTTTCAATCCTTGGGCCTTTGACCTCTCGTGGCCGACATAACGCAAGACCAGACATCGTTGAAAAGACTTTGGTTTATTCTAGATAAATGAGTGTTTATGTCTTTACTTGTGTACCGTACCTCTCCACTATTGCAATTCTTCCCGGTAATGGTTGCAAATCATTTTAATATAAACTCACCACATGGAAAATGACCTTATCTTCAATTTATGTAAAGCATTTGCGAGACCACGAGGTGTCATCTCGCCTCGCCTCGATTGCTATCAGCTAAGAAAATTCTCCCCATTCTTTGGATCGTCGAACTGCTGTTTAAGTTTAAATGACACTGTTATCTACAAACTCCATTTGTTGTCAATAGTGCGAGAGCTAAGCTTTTATATATCAATTGAACTGAAGTAGATATTTCAAATAATATCTGTCCGCCAAAGATCTCACCACATGTGGTTTTATGAGTAATTTGTCGTACGGAGACTACAGTCGAGTAATTAGAATAATGCGCAAATTAAGACGATTCAATTTGTGGCTATTTTAACGGGGATTTACGGGGATTCGCTGCATTTTTCTTTTCTTTGAACAGGGCGCAGTACTTGTTTCATTTACTGAAATTGTGTGTTCGACAAACATCATACGCTGTTTATCTCGCTGAGTGTCACACAACTCAAGTCTGGCTTCCATATGACCCAGATATGAAACAAGTCTATTGATATGATCAATAGACTTGTTTCTTGTTGGTTGCTTAGCTTGTCGTGTATGTACCAAATCCCTTTCAAAGTAATTTCTTGTACTTAAACGGAATCAAACGAATACTCGCAGGCCATACACCGTAACCATCGCAAACAATCTTTTGGGTCCATATGGAAACTAGCCTCGATACCACGACAAGGAGGTCTTGTTTTGAGAAAAGAATTGTAAAGCAACCTTTTCGTGCTCAGTCTAAATATTTTTCAAATAGTTTTAAAACACCATAATTTAGCTTCAATTTGACTGCAAAATTTATCAAACTTCTCGGGTTCATATTATAGTATCACTTTTTTTGTTGATTACATTTAATAGCGGAAGCTTTATAACCACCACAGCAACCATCTATTTCTAATTACGTTTGTGGCAATAACGGCCGACTCAACGGGGAATTCGTTCTTCTGCGTAAAGAACGGGCTGTTTTTAATTGCTCGCTGGTAAACATTTTTGTAGCGCAGTCTTTTAACCAAAGAGACCATCTATATTTTTTAAAGTACATTAAATACTTAAATTCGTCTTTTTTAAAGTACATTAAATTCTTAATTATTCCATGGGTAATAAAGGGAGGAAATTTACCGTGAAAATACTTTTTTAATAAGAATTTTGTTTTTCGGCCCAGGCTGAATATACTTGTTTTTCAACATACGAAATAATATCCTTTTCACAATCTCAGACTTACATATAATATACCAAACACGAGAGACAGTGTGTCATCGAATTTCCAACACCGAGAAGAGAGTTGAAAATATGACGCGCAGCGGAATATTTTTGACGAACTTCGAGGTGTTTGGAAACGTGATGAAACACTGTCTCGAGTGTTTGGTATATCTTCTCAATCGAAACTAAAACTACGGAGAAAACGAAGAAATAAAATCGTAAATTGCAAATTAAGATCAAATTTCCAAACACGTTTCCTTCGTTTTAACGTGATAAATTATTAATTAATTATTAATGTACTTCCCCGATCACGCAAACACAGTTTGCTATTTTATTCTTAAAAATATTCTTAAATATATTCTTCCAAAAATTAGTGTATTACAAATTAAAAACAAAATAAAATTTCGGGTTGTTGAAGTTCTGCTCAAGCTTTTTTCAGGTCTTATCGATTTCATCTGTTAGTCCTTTACAGTATTTCATTCTGCTCGCAAATATTCATTGTGTTTATTTTAGATTCGCAGATTTCTGCAAATTTTTGTCAAAACAAGCGTTTCGTTATTTAAAGGCAGCTTAGCATATGATATTCAATTCTTGTCAAGTCAACACCGTTATCTCAAGCTGTTTATTTAATCTCGTGTTTGCCAAAGGAGACGGTGCCTATGGTTGTTGAGTCTTTCAAACCCGAAGGATTCCAAGGGATTAGCGATCGATTTGTTTATCTCATCTGCTGTATACAAAGCCGTGATCTGCCAAAAACGATCTTGCGTGGCTAGCCTGCTATTCATTCCAAGATGGTTTTATCGTGGATTTCAAGGATCAGTGCCGGCCCATTTCACTTTTTCTTCTTTATACTTTAAATCGCAAAATTCAGGTTTTTAAGTTTAAATACATATCTCTTTAAAAAAAGCCCCGTCCTGTTCGTTCATGTCACCGTCGGAATTTAGCGAGCAATCCATTTTATTTTTCGAGTGCTGTCCCCGGAGTGTCCCACGTGTCGTGTTGCTTGTAACCTGTGATTATGTCCTCCCTCCCAAAAGAGATGCCTTATCGCAGGCTATGTTTTATGTTGCTTGAGGCTCATCTGATCCACCAGCTTTACTCTGATTTGACCTTCTGTTTGGCTTTGGCGCGGAAAACTCACGCAAATTGAACGAGACTAGACGGCAATAGAAATTCTCTTTGGAATCCACGCCCAAGATCCGGAAGGCCTTTTTTGTGATTTTAATTTAGTGTCTGTTTTCCTTACTTCTTGTTGTCCGCCTTTTACCGCTACTTTCGAAAACTGTCAAAACAACCCCAGTGCAAGAGTTGAAGGCTTTACTTCACTGCAGCTTTCTATCAAAACAATAGAAAGCAAATAAGAATAAGCTTATCATTTTTCGACATCCTCTTGTATATTTCCTGCCAAAGCGTTTCATGGGTCTTAGAGGCTACCCTGGTTGTCTTGATAATCAGAGACATTTTGTTACACGTGGACGTACTTATTATCTTTACCAGATCTTTAATCTAATCTTGCAGATAATGCCACGGGGTCAAACTCTGTGGTGATTGTTCCTTAGATATAGCATGCAGTACAAGTCTGTCTAAGTTTGATCGCGTGACATTACTGAGAAGGCCGTACAGTCAAAACACCTTAGTTTGTGCTTAGACGGAAATTGCAGCAATTTTTTGATTAAAGATGGCAAAAGGCAAAATCAGGAGTATCTGCGTATTAAGGGGACCCGGCCCCAATAATGGCGAGAGTTCTGATGAAAGACACTAATGAAACTTTAAACAGCCTTGTATTTAAACAATCAGAAGTTTGGAGACCTTTCGACCACACATGATTACAAAGGAACTGCTTTTAACCTTGATTTGCAGAAGGAATTGGCTCCTTTGATTCACCACCTCGATCGTAATATACCTATTCTTATTGATCTCCACTGATATATCGCAGCACACATTATTGTCCTTAGAATTTAGTGGCCATAGAAAAGGACTACAACGTAACTAATGTTTTTGTCTTTACAAATACCATCACCTCTTTGTCGATAGTACATTAAAATTTGAAAGGAAAATTGGATGTTGAATATGTTTTGTTAATCTTGAAAGGTTTAAGACACAAAATCAACAAAACAGTGACGTTTCAACTAATGCGAAGGAAAATTAAGCAAAATTTCAATTCAATGGTTATTCACCACATATTTACACACCTAATTAAAAAGAAAAACAGAACAAAAGATAAGAGAAATAAGAGTTGAGGAGACCTCAAAAAACCCCAGGGCTTATACTAAGAGGAACAAAAGAAATCGACAAAAGAAATCGGCGAAAAAAGGCCTGATGACGTAAACTCCAGAAGAGCAGCGAAAAACGTCCACGTGACCTCTGATGATTGCTACGTCGGAGAATTGAAGGAAAGAAACATTGCTTGGTGTATAAAATTCTACTTTTAAAAGTTCTTATACTCTCCCGTTTTCGTGTTGGAGGATTATCACATGAATCATGTGCTGATAATTTTCGTACAGTCTAAAAAGATCCGAAAAAGACAGTGAAACAAATAGGGTGAAAAGGTCAGTCGATAACCAGCTATTTATAACTGCACTCGAAAGACTTCATGGATTACTATTTATTCCATCGCTAACCTGCTGTTCTATACAGGAGTTATTTTCGTTCAATAAAGATTAGAAACCATCTTTAGGGTTTTCTTGGAATGACTCTTGTCGGAAATAACTAGCTCAAATCTTATCTCGTGACAATTACTGGGTACTTAAATTTCTAAGCTAAACTCCCTATATCTCCATCGCACAGGTATCAAGATTGCAGATTCCCCAGATAAGATAACAAATTCTTACAGGCATAGGGTAAAATATAGACTGGACCATTGGACCCTTTGACCGTAGTCCAAAAGAATAGTCCAACAGTACAACAGTCCAACGGTGCAATGGTCCAGTCCATATTTTAGCCTATGCCATTCTTACACGAGTGTCACTACACTATTTCATTCGCACCGAGCTTCCGGGCACACCTATTTTAGCGTCCTCGCTTTGCCGTATATGTCAGGCTCACTGATGCATAATCACTAGTTCTAAATAAGAAAGACTTTATAAAACGCAACAACATAGTGAGTCTTGACACTAATGATCGGTTAAACGAATGGCACTTCGCAGACATCGCGGGTAACAGATTTTCACAGATCACAATTACACGATTAGCAAGCCCGTACATCCAGCGGTAACGAACCTTTAGCACGCTCTATGGTGTTCAATACCTCAATTCTTGCCGAACCATGGAAGACTTGTTTATACAAAAGTTCAAGATTAATCGATAATAACAATGCAGCACTAGATCATATTTATGAGGCGTAATATAAACAGGGTTATTTCAACTAAGATCAGTACCGTCCGCACTTTGCTGGGTAAATCTTGTTTAGCGCTTCCAAAAAAACTCGACAAAGTTTGTCTCTACGAAATTTTCAGTTTGGTTATCGTGTACGCACTTGAAAACACCAAATGATTCCATAACCACAGAGTGCCAATCACCTTGAAATCGAAGACGGATTTACTCTTTGTAAAGCAAGATAAAATCTTTTAGATTGACGTTTACCTTCCTTTCATGACGCGCAAATTGACAAAAATTTGTCCTGCCTCGGAGCAGGACGATGGAGCCTTAGAAGTTTGTACGGCTTGAAAAAATTTGGTAGGAAAAAATTGTCGTCCGCACTTGTAAACCGGAACTGATGACAGATATTTTTACAAACCAACAAAAATTCGCCTAGTGCGGACAGACCTGATAAGAAGCTTATTTTTCTCAGTTTATAGGATTGTCATGTGCATTTATCGAATTTAGGATTTATCTTGCACAGCGGCCAATTAAGATAAGATTTGGACATCTCTTTCTTAAACTCATTAACGGCCATTAATAGGCGGGTTCATACTAGGGCCCAAGTAGGCCTTAAGTGCGATAAAAACTCAAGTGAACTTGAGACGGTCGGCGCTCACTTTCAAAGATAAGCGTTCATACTAAATTGTCAAGTATGCTACTTGTGGCATCGCTTGTCAATCAAACTGCGCGGCAATATATGTAAACCCGCCAAAGCAAATGTAAACAACAAGACACGAGTAAAGCCTCGACCATGCGACCTCAAAACGTTCGAAAGGCATGCTTTATTTTAATGTTTACCTGCCTACTCTTGCAACAGCGATCTTTCGTGCTTCAGCAAACGTTGGTGGAGGAAGCCTTAAGAATAAGCCGGCGAAATCGTCGGATGTTGCTTATGTGTTTTGCAGCACTTTCACAGCAACAAAGACCGCGACTTAAAAGAAGAGCTTGGGTTTGGCCTCGACCACAGAACTGGTTTCGCTTTTTAATAGCTAATCCAGCACTGCATTTTCTTTGGAAGGAACATTTTCGTGTCACTCACGCAACATTTGAGTACCTATGTGACCTTCTAAGAGCAGATCTCCAAAAACAACAAACGCGGATGCGAATGCCAATAAGCGTAGAAGAAAGGGTCGGTTTAGCATTGTGGCGACTTGCAACCGGCAATGTCCACAGAGTCGTCGTCTTCTGCAGAATATTGTGGGTGCGAGAAGAAACGGTTGTAATCCATGTTGCACGTTGTAGACCAAGAAGGTTTGCGTGCACTAGCTTTTCCCGCCGTTTAGTTGATTGATGTGTTATCGCTTTCAAATGTTTTGATAGTGCGTAAGCACGCACTCGGGCACGCTAAAACTAGACTTGAGAGCGTACTTCGGCTCCTTTGAGGATAGGTCGTTTCCAGGGTTACAAAGTAAGGTACTTGAACTAAAAAAAATCCGTTCACATTACAAGTAGATCTTCGGCATACTTAAGGCCTACTTACGTTCCTAGTATGAACTCGCCTAATAATTCCTCAAGTTAATCCAAAGGAAATCAGGACCATGATCATGGTTTGGAAAACTGATCTCAATTATTCCTTCATTTTCTCCGGTGTTTTAGTTTCAGTTGAGAAGATAAAGTGTTTCATCACATTTCCAAACACCTCGAAATTCGTCCAAAATACTCCGTTGCGCGTCGTATTTTCAACTCTCTTCTCGATGTTTGGAAATGCGATGAAACACTGTCTCTCGTGTTGATGTATTGCATACCTGAAGCGCTCTCAAGGTAAACCTATTAAAAAAGGTGACAGCTATTTAGCCAAACCGTTATGCATCAGCACTGTAAGTACATGATTCTTGGTTTTACTCAAGGCGGGTACACATGGAGGCTGCTTTTACGCAGCTCAACAAGCAATACAAAATCTCTTTATTCTTTTCATGAATCTATGTTTTGCGTTCTTTTGTAAATTTTTGGGTGATTTTCGGGCAATTTTTTTAAAGGGTAATTAAAATTTCCTCCCTAAAGGGGTACCTTTGTCAGGCTGGAGTTGTGTGAAAGGGTAGGAGTTTCAGGAGTTTTAGTATAGCACACAGTTTGTATGGAAAACTGACATTGAGGCCTACCAGTCGCACCGAATGATTACGGCTACGCACACGAACTATGCCGGATAAAAGACGTTTGCCCTTGAAAGCGGATAAAATATGTTCTCTCCACACTATACCGTTTTCAAATTGTTTCACCATCTATTTTGAAACGCTGCCTCGCTCGAAACGCGCGTGAATACACGCTAAAGCAGGCACACATTATCTGAGCCATGTTATTCGACTGTTTTAATGTTAGTGTTTTCAAAACGTTCCATTTTGGCCATCTTTTTCAAATTTATCCATTTTGGAGAGCGTTTTAAAAATGTTACTTTTTCGGTGACCGAAAATTCCATTTTAGTGTGGACGGAAGGCCAATCCGGAGAAAAAAGTTGACGTAGTCTCAGTCAATGCCAGAATTCCATCCCGAATTTCTTCGTTCTTACTTCACCGCATTAACCTTTTTACAATTAGTTGTCATCAGTTGTTACGTGTGATCTTTCTTCCTATTCTTTTTTCAGCCCAGGCAACAGTCTCAAGAAAAGCCAGGCAGATTGAGGAAGGATTCGATATCCCAGGTTTTTGCCTTTTGTTGTCAGTGGTGCAGACTCGATAAACTTTGGGTTAACGTACGGGGTAGCCTGCGGACAGGCTCCGGCTAGACGGGTGTGGGTCAGGGGCGGTTGGGCATCGGAGCCTCCGACGCCCACAGGCTACGTTGGAGGAGTGATACACTTTATTATTAAAAGAGCACGCAACAGTTCATTCCTTTGTATTGCCTCTCTTCATGATCACGACAGTCTTGACAGTGGTGGTGAAACATGTTCACCTAATGTTTTTGTTGTAACTTTATGTCGTATAAATATGCAAATAGCAAATACCTCAGGGGCCATTAAATGTTTTTAATAAACATGAGCGGGGATCTGTTGGGATTTGATAGATAGTCTTAATCATATATTATGGCCTCCCCTCCTCATCAAAGTTTTTTAGATTGCCGCCATCAGATCGTATTCCAAATCTTTTTTAAGATGACACTCCCTACTCCAAAAGGTGCCAATGTTAAATAAAACTTATCAAGCAAACCTAATATCAGATAAAATTGCGATAACTGTTTTAGAAAGTGTCCACTGTATTTGGAACCGAATAGTTGTTGCGGTTAGTTGATGCTTTTCTGTACATAAGAAAGTAGAGTCTGCCGGAATTCTTCCCCAGGAACTTTTCGATTTTTAAAACCGTGAAACGCTATTTTGGAAGAGTTGTCACACTCTTATAGAACTATTATTCTTCTCCAGGTCTCTTTATATACGCCTGCCTCTTCGGCTTTTGCCTTCTGGGGTCCACGTGACTGCTATGTTGGGGTGGTTGTTAAGGTTAGGCAGCTAAAATCAATATTGTATTGCGGATGGAAAGGCGGTATATGAAGACATGAAAGCAGTGTCCCTGAATTTGTGCCCAGGAATGCCCAATATTTTTAGTATAAATTGTCTATTGTCAGTGACAAAAGCTTGGCAACTAAACTGCTTCACTAATTTTGCTTGTTGTTGTTGTTTACTCAGGATCATGTCCACAAGGTTGGATAGGATACGGAGGATCGTGCTATTTACCTTACATCCATAGCAAAACGTGGCAAGAAGCTAACGAAAATTGCCGTGAAATGGATGCCCACTTGGCCCTGTCTAAGAGCGTTGCTGAAAACGCATTCATAGCGGTCGAAGTAGGCAGACCGGAATCTCGCGTCTGGATAGGTCTTCGGCGAATTGAGGGGGAGTTTGTGTGGAGCGACAACAGTAAATTGGACTTCACAAACTGGCACCAAAATGAGCCAAAGAATGGTAAAGACTGCGTAAGTCTGCTGCCTGAAGATATTTTCTATTCATGGGAAGTGAGGGACTGCGATGAGCGGCAAGCGTTTATTTGCGAGAGAGGTAAGGTCGCTACCATATTCAGTACCACTGATATTCCATTGTCATTTACGACACGTGATACATTCATCAACATGTATGCGCGCGGAAACAGAAACTCGTTAACTGATTCAACATCGAGCTCCTGAAGGCCCTCTCCAAACTTTGGTTTATAGTATAGATTATGTCTGCAGACAATTATTTTGAGATGGAAAGAATCAACTCAGTTCAAGAATGATTAGTTTAAAACAAAGTGCATCGTGTAGTGGGAGGACGAGAAACATCAGCATCAGTGACAAACGCTGTAACATACGAAGTACTACTTAACCGTTTCGAATTGACGATTGTAAAGGCCGTTGATTACCGTCGAAGCACGAAATACAGACGAACTTCTATTTTGTGGACGTCACGGAACTGACCCGATGAAAATCTCAATTTGAACATATTCGTCGAAGTTTTTAGGTCTTCAGCCTAGGTGGAATGGTTTGATTTCCTCTCTTTCCTTCTGAAAATGATACTCCTCCCATTTGTACAGACACTTACTCAAATTAGGCTTGGAAAGAAACATCAGCCGAGTATGTCGCTATAGCATTTAATCGCAGCTTCACTGAAAAAAAGTGTCACAATTGACGGTCAGGAGGTAATTTTATACCAGCTAACTAGTTGAATATCGTGCAAGCCGAGTACATGAGACGGGAGATTAGGATCGAGAGAGTTCGATAATTTTGTTTGCATCTTTTGTTATGTCTTATACAACGCAACACGTGGTCCAAATCCACTTGACCGATTCGCCTAGCAACAAGCGATTTTTTTTATCGTTTACTTCTCGTCCTAACTTCCGAAATAAAAATAAGGCCTTTAACGAAGTCGAATTATCGTGAATAAGCATTCGCCGTTCCATGTTGTCAATTGTCCGGAAGTAGGCCGCAAAAGATATCGTTCCCAGAGTACCAAGAATCGAGACCCATGGGCTAGATAAAAGTCCCCCTAAATGACACCAGATCTGATTGGCTGTTCAAAACGCGTTCATTTTATCTAAAAACACCAACGCACGCGCACAATCAAAGCGGAAGCAGGAAGTCCAGGTTCTGGTTTATGAATCGCCCAGAGCCGTTGCGACCGCTGGTGAAGGGTTATAGGGCTTCTGGAAATGAACGGCAATAAACTCATTGCATTCTTTAACCTCTACGAGGGCCGGTCAACAGTAGCTCTTTCCTATGTACTTCAACAAATGTCATTGCTATATCATATCTTTCTCTTCTCGTTCTCTGTACTTTCTAATCTTAATTATTATTATCACTCCACTATGAACACTTTTAAAGACGAAAATTAATGTAATTTGTTTTCTATTTGAAAAAATGATGTTCCCTTTTTTGTTAAAGAAAGAATATACAACGATGCAATTGCTTTCGAAATAGAAAATGTAACAGGTTGGGATCTCATGCAAGTTTTGGCGGGCGAAATTATGGAAGGTACCGAACAATCGGTTATCATTGAAAATACGAAGGGGCTTCCAGACGTGGACATCAATTACATGACAGTTTCTCCAGCTACTGATGTTTCTACAACATCGAATGAGGCAGACACACCTTCAGGAATTGTTCCTACAACACCACACGAAACAGGGATACCACCTACCGATGCTACATCGAAAAGCGAAGTTTCTTCAGCATCTGAAGATCCAGAGACATCGACCACTGTTGTTTTATCAACGTCTTCTCGTGTTACTGCAGATGCTTTGAAGACAGAGGAACCGCCCTCTGTTGTCCATACAGAGCCGGGAGAAAAAGGGCAGCTTTCCTCAATCGCTACAATCGCTACAACACCAAAAGATGAGGACATCAGTGACGCAACAGTTGCTCCTTCCTATGATTCTAAAACATTGAAAGAACCAAAGGCAGCTTCTACACCTGTCCCCACAACTAGATACGAGACGATGTCTACAACATCAGATGGACAAGACTCGGAAGTCACATCTTTGCCATATGCCACAACTAGATACGAAACAGAAATGTCATCTACCGATGTTTCTACGGCACTGAATGAGGCAGAGACACCGTCAAAAATTGTTCCAATAACTGCACACGAAACAGGCATGCTACCTATCGATGCTACATCATCGAAATCACCCGAGACACCGTTTAGCAACGTTTTTTCGGCACCAGAAAAGCCGGAGACACCGACCACCGTTGTTCAATCAACATCTTCTCATGTTACTACAGAAGCAGCCAAGGCAGAGGAACCGCCCTCTGTTGTTCATACAGGGCCGGGAGAAACAGGGCAGCTTTCCTCAGTCGCTACTACGACACCAAAAGATGAGGACATCAGTGACATAACAGTTGCTCCTTCCTATGATTCTAAAACATTGAAAGAACCAAAGGCAGCTTCTACACCTGTCCCCACAACTAGATACGAGACGACGTCTACAACATCAGATGGACGAGGCTCGGAAGTCACATCTTTGCCATATGCCACAACTAGATACGAAACAGAAATGTCATCTACCGATGTTTCTACGCCACTGAATGAGGCAGAGACACCGTCAAAAATTGTTCCAATAACTGCACACGAAACAGGCATGCTACCTATCGATGCTACATCATCGAAAGCACCCGAGACACCGTTTAGCAACGTTTTTTCGGCACCAGAAAAGCCGGAGACACCGACCACCGTTGTTCAATCAACATCTTCTCATGTTACTACAGAAGCAGCCAAGGCAGAGGAACCGCCCTCTGTTGTCCATACAGGGCCGGGAGAAACAGGGCAGCTTTCCTCAGTCGCTACTACGACACCAAAAGATGAGGACATCAGTGACATAACAGTTGCAGCTGCTACTGATGTTTCTAAAACATCGAAAAAACCAAAGGCAGCTTCTGCACCTGTCCCCATAACTAGACACGAGACGGAAGTACCATTTACTGATGTGTCTTCAGCCTCGGAAGAGCCAGGGCCACAAGCTACATTTGTTCCCATAACTAGTTACAAAACAGAAGTTTCTACGACATCAGACGGACAAGAGGTCACATCTGTGCCAGATCCGACAACTAGATACGGAACAGAAATATTACCTACCGATGTTTCTTCGACATCGAACGAGGCAGAGAAACCTTCAAAAATTGCTCCTACAACTACGCTAGAAACAGGGAAACCACCTACCGATGCTACATCGTATAGCGAAGATCCAGAGACACCGACAACTGATGGTCTATCAACATCATCTTATGTTCCCACAAAAGCTGTCAAGACAGAGGAACCGTCCTCTGTTGTCCATACAGGGCCGGGAGAAACAGGGCAGCTTTCCTCAGTCGCTACTACAACACCAAAAGATGAGGACATCAGTGACATAACAGTTGCACCTGCTACTGATGTTTCTAAAACATCGAAAGAACCAAAGGCAGCTTCTAAACCTGTCCCCATAACTAGACACGAGACGGAAGTACCATTAACTGATGTGTCTTCAGCCTCGGAAGAGCCGGGGCCACCAACTACATATGCTCCCATAGCTAGTTACAAAACACAAGTTTCTGCGACATCATACGGACAAGAGGTAACAATTGTGCCAGATTCCACAACTGGATACGAAACAGAAATATCATCTACCGATGTTTCTACGACTTTGAACGAGGCAGAGACACCTTCTAAAATTGTTCTTACGACTGCACATGAAACAGGGATACCACCTACAGATGCTACATCATCAAAAGCACCAGAGAAGCCGTATAGCGAGGTTTCTTCAGCAACAGAAGGTCCAGAGACGCCGACTGTTGTTTTAGCAACATCATCTTATGTTCCCACAGAAGCTGTCAAGACAGAGGAACCGCCCTCTGTTGTTCATACAGAGCCAAGAGAAACAGGGCAGCTATCCTCAGTCGCTTCTACAACACCAAAAGAAACAGCTACACTACCTGCTGTTGTTTCTACGGGATGGCAGGAATCACGAGAACCTCCTATTACCATTCCTTTAACAGTAACTACTCATTTGGACATTTTGACTGAGGGACCAAGCGAAGTTGGAGCTCAAGAAAAAGACAAGTGTGCAACGGGCTCGCATGACTGTTCCTCTAATGGCACTTGTATTCCTCTGGGGGCTTCCTATGACTGTGTGTGTAACCAAGGCTTTGAAGGAGACGGAAGAATATGTGCTGGTAAGTTTATTTGTTTTATGCTACTGAATATCAACACACACTTGTACGTTTTAGGAAGTATCGTTTTTCACTTGCCTAAAACGTACAGTTTCGCCTCTCCATACGTAAGCACTCAAACGTAGAGAAAAAAGAAAGCCTGCTCAAATCCCTCGCTTTGCTCCCCAACTAACCGAATACCTGGCACAAAGGTACGAAAAAAGTTGTATTCAGTGGTTACTGTATTTGCTGAAAAGCAGCTATGTCCGGTATTAAGCACTTCCGAAGCGGTAGGCTTCCAAATTTTTTTCAAAATTCTTACGTCATCTGTTATGATACCCTTTGTTTTTGCCATCCACACGAAAATGCAGTTTTAGAAGTTATCGCCGGCAAATGATTGTTATCCTTCTACACGTAAAAATATCGCTATTTACAAACGCTATTTACGAATAAACATTTATTTGCATTAGCATGAGAGAGCAGACGACGTTTTCGGCTCTCGTTTCACCACGCCGAGAAAAATCGTCTGCAAGAGCGTGCAGAGAAGCGATTTCTGCGCGGGGTGAAAAAAATCGTCTGCTCTCGCAGGCTATCCTTGTATGGAGGATGCCCGATTAGTCGAGGGCGAACGAAGAAATCGGGCGAGCGAGAAAATTCAAGGGGAGCTCTCGTCCTAGTCCTCCATCTTTGTTCCCTCGCTCGCCCGCTTCTTTCGCCGCCACAGACTATTCTAGGGCTTGAAACAGGCTACACCCAGATAGACACGAGTAAACAACCATCGTGAATAACATTATTCCCTGCTAGGGCTGCTCGGATATTCAGAGTTAATTGCAGGAATCCTGAACTAAATTAGAACCTATAATTAGGATCAGGCTAAGACTGAGGACGATGTTATTATTTTAATGTTGTAGACATCAATGAATGCAGAAATGGTTTGAGCGATTGCCATGGAAATGCGTCTTGTCACAATGTACCTGGCGGCTATTATTGTGAATGTGGAAAAGGATTTGTTGGAAACGGAATACACTGCGAAGGTACAAATTTAATTATATTTGTTGACTAAATGAAACCAATTTCGCTTCTTTATCCTCAGCTACCTTATGTATTAGATTTGGATGCATTTGCTGTAGCGTTAAATATATATATTTAACTGGCCATTTTCAATTAACAACCGGCTGATTGAGTGACTTACTGAGGGCGGAACTAGGGGGCGGGGTGCAGGGGGTACGAACCCCTCTACCCCCACCTGAAATGACCTGCGGCTTACTAATGTAACCAGTATTCTGCTTACGTCATCCGTTAGTTGTGTCATTCCTAAGTGGTATACCCCAAAGCTGTTGTTTCTACGGGATGGCAGGAATCACGAGAACCTCCTATTACCATTCCTTTAACAGTAACTACTCATTTGGACATTTTGACTGAGGGACCAAGCGAAGTTGGAGCTCAAGAAAAAGACAAGTGTGCAACGGGCTCGCATGACTGTTCCTCTAATGGCACTTGTATTCCTCTGGGGGCTTCCTATGACTGTGTGTGTAACCAAGGCTTTGAAGGAGACGGAAGAATATGTGCTGGTAAGTTTATTTGTTTTATGCTACTGAATATCAACACACACTTGTACGTTTTAGGAAGTATCGTTTTTCACTTGCCTAAAACGTACAGTTTCGCCTCTCCATACGTAAGCACTCAAACGTAGAGAAAAAAGAAAGCCTGCTCAAATCCCTCGCTTTGCTCCCCAACTAACCGAATACCTGGCACAAAGGTACGAAAAAAGTTGTATTCAGTGGTTACTGTATTTGCTGAAAAGCAGCTATGTCCGGTATTAAGCACTTCCGAAGCGGTAGGCTTCCAAATTTTTTTCAAAATTCTTACGTCATCTGTTATGATACCCTTTGTTTTTGCCATCCACACGAAAATGCAGTTTTAGAAGTTATCGCCGGCAAATGATTGTTATCCTTCTACACGTAAAAATATCGCTATTTACAAACGCTATTTACGAATAAACATTTATTTGCATTAGCATGAGAGAGCAGACGACGTTTTCGGCTCTCGTTTCACCACGCCGAGAAAAATCGTCTGCAAGAGCGTGCAGAGAAGCGATTTCTGCGCGGGGTGAAAAAAATCGTCTGCTCTCGCAGGCTATCCTTGTATGGAGGATGCCCGATTAGTCGAGGGCGAACGAAGAAATCGGGCGAGCGAGAAAATTCAAGGGGAGCTCTCGTCCTAGTCCTCCATCTTTGTTCCCTCGCTCGCCCGCTTCTTTCGCCGCCACAGACTATTCTAGGGCTTGAAACAGGCTACACCCAGATAGACACGAGTAAACAACCATCGTGAATAACATTATTCCCTGCTAGGGCTGCTCGGATATTCAGAGTTAATTGCAGGAATCCTGAACTAAATTAGAACCTATAATTAGGATCAGGCTAAGACTGAGGACGATGTTATTATTTTAATGTTGTAGACATCAATGAATGCAGAAATGGTTTGAGCGATTGCCATGGAAATGCGTCTTGTCACAATGTACCTGGCGGCTATTATTGTGAATGTGGAAAAGGATTTGTTGGAAACGGAATACACTGCGAAGGTACAAATTTAATTATATTTGTTGACTAAATGAAACCAATTTCGCTTCTTTATCCTCAGCTACCTTATGTATTAGATTTGGATGCATTTGCTGTAGCGTTAAATATATATATTTAACTGGCCATTTTCAATTAACAACCGGCTGATTGAGTGACTTACTGAGGGCGGAACTAGGGGGCGGGGTGCAGGGGGTACGAACCCCTCTACCCCCACCTGAAATGACCTGCGGCTTACTAATGTAACCAGTATTCTGCTTACGTCATCCGTTAGTTGTGTCATTCCTAAGTGGTATACCCCAAAGCTGGCGAGGCAGCCTAAAATGTAAAGGATGCCATATTTAGGCTTCCTCTTTATCATAATTTTTGATTTTAATTAAGTATAAAGTATTTCAAGCAATAGACGGCTGCAATTTCAGGATAGTTACATTTGTAACTTCTTCTACAGAAGCCAAAGGAACAGAAACACAAACTCTTGATGAAGCTGTCAAAGAGGGACCAAGCGATGTTGCTGCTCAAGTAACAGACCCTTGTTCTGCCGGCTCACATGACTGCTCTTCAAATGGTACTTGTATACCTTCGGAAGGGTCGTATGACTGTGCATGCAAATCTGGATTCGAGGGAGACGGCAAGATTTGTGTTGGTATGCCTTAATTTCGTTTCTTTTAGAAGCCCAAGTTTTGATTGTGAAACTATACCCGTATAGCGACATTGGCGAACGAATGACTGAAAGAACGAACTAACAAGCGAACGAAAGAACGAAAAAACAAACGATCGTGAAATAGCGAATAAATTTCACGGCTATGCAACATGCGTGTGATCAGCAATTGCAGAATTAGTTCAGGAATGAACGCAACAAAAGTAACAGTTCATTTAACGGTAGCTTCAATATGCTGTTGTCTGTGAGAATGTGCACCCTGACTTGAAAGTGATAAAAGAGGACCGCCATGAAGCTCTTCGGAACGTCTCATAGGATAGGCTGGGAAAATTGTATACAAACAATAGTAACAATGGCCTAGCCCTAAAACAATAGAGCTTCTTGGTATCAAGACGCAATGAAATTAGAGGTTCCGAAGAGCTTCATGACAACTGGAAATAAAGGACTTGAGGTTATTAGAAAAGAAACCTTGATATGGCAAAAAGGTACGTCGTTCTTTTCTTTGTAAAACATTTGAATTTAGTGCAGCCTTTCTTGTTTTATATTTAGACGTCAATGAATGTGAGAACAATGAAAATGACTGTCATCCGAATGGATCCTGTGTTAATGCACCTGGAAGTTACCGATGCCAGTGCAATAAGGGATTTGCTGGAAGTGGAAAAGTTTGCCAAGGTAAGTGGCCTTCTTGGTACAGTATTTGCTGCGAAATACTTAAAATACTTGAATACTTGAATCGTCACTGACAATGTAGAGGGACTGTTATATCATGGCGCGCGCGAGTCGCCAATAGCAACGCGGCGGGTAAAACCCGAGGGGCTTAATTAAAGTAGAAGTTAGTTTTTTCTCTTTCCTCCCAATCATGACGCAAATCTAAAATCCGATGGATATCCAGGTGAAATATATTGATTTGCCAGTTCGTGCCGCGCCGTTGGACTTGTACTGTGGAAAGGTTGGGGAGAGTTATTCTTCGCCAGCATCGCATGGGGTTGCTAGTAATACGGTTAATTATCACTCAGTGGAATTCACATAAAGTGCGAAAAGAGCCTAAATAATCCCTATAATTCGGTTTCTGTGATCCAGTTCGACAGTAGCATGTGAACGAACAGGTTCCGGCTAGGCGGGGGTGATTGGGAGGACGGATGGGTGGCGGACTCTCTCCCCTTTTCCTCCTTCGTCTTAGCCCCTTCCCCGTCCCGACATCTTTCTCCCCTCATTCTCTTCGCCCCATCCTCGACATGTTATCTGCAATGTCCTTCTTCATCCAAAATGCTCGAAAGCAGTCTCTCTTTTCCTTAGCCTGCTCCACTTCAAGATTCCTGTGCATTTTTTGATGGAATGCCTGGCCTTGACTTTCTAAACGAGCATTTCACACTTCCACTGCACGCCCGTGTAATCGTACATAGTTTCATTGGGCAAAAGATCGATATACTGCTTGGGTGCTAGGTAGTGACCCATGACAAACTGCACTGGAATTCAGTGAGCGACGGGTATCCCCTAATATTGACAATCATTTCAATATCAATAACGGTTACAGAAAACTGAAAATGAAATGACGAACATTATCGTAGCTACTGCACGAAGAAATTTAATTTGCTGCGATATTTCAATCTCTCGTTCATATAAGCATAAAGGTTTTAAAATAGCTGGGTTGACAAAGGATCCACGTCCTTTGTTGGAGCATTTTGTAAAACTGAGCCTAAATTTTTCAAATTTATAAATTTGTAATCCGTCGCAGTCTGCTCCATCCTTAGCCATCCTTGTTCCTTTTTGGTTTAGTGTCGCGTCTGTGGTGTTTTCTTCCTTAGTTAACTATTATTTTGAGGATTTCTACATTTTATGTTAACTTGGTTCTTCGCGGCAAAAATGACTCAAAATATGTTCACGTAGCTCCTTTAAGTTGCGAAAGTAGTCTGTGTGGAATAGATGTCTGCCTGAACTTGCAGCAGGGAAGGCTTTTCCCTAGTCCCTCTTTTCCTTGGCCTGTTCCACTTTACGATTCTTCTATGGTTTGTAATGGAGTGCCCTTGTCCTCTTTAGGCTGACCATGAGTTCCTGCACTAGCATTTTCTCGATTCTGCGCGCCCGCGTTTGCTCTTGCTCGAGGTCAGGGGCAAACTACAACTTCGTTATCAGAGCCCACTTCTCTTGGCTAGCTTTGGAAGAAAAAGCGGGTTCTGGGGACGCGACTGGAAAAAAGATAGTCTACTCACGTTACTGTTTGCAAACTTTAGCTACTGACCCATGACCAACAGCATTAGCATTCATGGGTGGTACCTTTCGTTGACAACCGTTTTAAGTTTGATAACAGTTACAGGAAAACTGAAACTAAAACGGAGAATGTTATCGTATTAAACTTCTGCACGAAAGAATATGATATGCTGCGATATGGCCTTAATTATCTCGAGCATACTGATCAACACAACGGTTTCCAAAATAGCTTACAGGGCAGACAAAGGTTAATACAATGCCATACTGCAGAAGTAGTCCGAAAATATAGCCACAGCAGTGAAAAATTGGAGTGTTATTATGTCCTAGTGTGATGCATTTTAATCAAAGATGGAGAGAGATTAACGGTTGTATCGTCACTTATCAATTTCTTTGGGGTGATTTAATATAAACATGGGATTTATGTAAACAGGATTGGTTTTAACAAAGGCAAAGCGGGTCACAGATAAAGTTTGGTCTGTTTAAATCCATTATTTGTCATGATCTTTAAATAGAAAATTCGTCTGGATTACACACATTTTCTGTCATTGACAAGTGGCTGATTTCCAATCTTGCGTTTGATACCAAGATGGCGGTCCATGTGTTTGTTGCCCCTTTTGTCCCGAGACATGTGGTTCTTGAAGGGAAATTCCTTTATCTTTTCACACACTCTCAGCTCACTGTCCAGAGAGTATTTAAAAGTTGGCGATTTAAAATTTGTGACAAAGAAGATTTGCCGTCAAGTGTGTCTACCACTGGACCTCCAGTGGGAAGATACCCTCGAGCGATAATTGGAGATCAAATGTTTTCAATATTTTTAATGTAAACTGTTTGTCGTCAGTATCTAGTTATTCTCATTGATTTACACCAAGATCCCACATGTTTCATTTTGTGGACTAACCACGTTTTCGTTTGGTTGACATTTGGTTGACAAAACGTGCAGTCAAGGGTTGCATGAACGTTTTATTCGCAGGCTGAGGAAAAACTCTGTTTTGTGTTTACAAGTGTCTGTTTCCTCTCAACGAATTAATAGGACATGATATCTTGAAGAGCTTTGATTGTTGAGGTTCAAAAGGTCATGCGGGAATTAACTATGATACTTGTTAAAGGACCTACGTCACGATATTTTGAATCATTTTTTGTGAGAAACCAAACTCTTACTAAGGAAGAAAAACACCAAAGAGTTGATACTAAACCAAAAAGTAACAAGGATGGAGAAGATTGAGATGGATTACGATTTTGAAAAATTTAGGCTAAATTTTTGATAAGGCACAAACCTTGACGTAGCCCCTTTAAACACCGTGGACCTTTGTGGAATCCAAGATGGTCAAGATCGGAAATGAATTAGAAAATGAGACAACTAAAAGGAATACCTAAGAATGCTTGCACCCTTTTGCGGTTGCATAATGAAATTAGTTTATTGCATTATTGCATTCGACGCTGTTTAATATTGAGAGGCTTTAAAAAAGGGACTGGCACAATGTCACGGGTATTTTTCTGCTTTTTCGTATAAACGGCAAGAAAGCTACGACTAAGCACTTTCGCTTGTACACGAAATGTGCCAAGAATTGAGATAAAGATATCAAGCAAATTGCCGGAAGAAGGGTGAACCGTAATTAGCTTTTAGCTATTTAACCAATGCTCCTGGTGCATGGTTTCAACATAATATCAGTTCTTTCATAGCTCCAGTTATTTTCAGTGCATAGTAATCTTTAACAAGACTGGACCACTATTTGTAGATTTCCAAAGATCGTGACAGTTCCCCTTTTAACACTCCCTTCCCCCTCCCCCACGTCATCTGTCTTTAAATACCAATGAAGTGATGTATTGTTGCTTTTCTATTTTCTCCTTAGATGTTGATGAGTGCAAAAGTGAAGCACGGATGTGTGACAGCAGCGCTGCGTGCATCAACACAGTGGGCTCATTTTTGTGCGCCTGTGATAAAGGATACGTCGGAGATGGCGAGACATGCCGAGGTATACAAACACAAGACCACAGAAGCATGATACAGCATGGATATTCCCTTGAGCATGAGACGTTTGCATGGATGAACGTCTGTTTTCTCCCTTACAAAAGATTGCCGTTGCATGGTCCTCGCCTGGTATATCCTTGCCCCTGAGCTTTTTCCTCTCGACGCAAGAAAAATTGAGCCGCCAAGCGGGGCTCGTCCTTCGCTGCTTTGCAGCTCAAATTTGCTTGTGTCATTATGCAGGAAAGATACTCTTGGGTCAAAGGTTAATTTTTGGCAGAGGAGCCACTCAGGTGGCTCAAGTTGTGTACTTTCCTCTTCTTCCTCTCTAACTCTTCCTACATTTCTGTTCACTTTCCCATTCAATACAACTGATGAACCAACACCTCCCCTAGAGAGTTCCACTGTTGACTGGTCCTCTTGTATTTTTCATAGAGAAGTCTCAGATTGGCGTAACGAAGGCCTTCCTATTTAAACTCCGGAAACAAGTTGTTATCGCCAAAGACGAAATAAGGTTACGTGGGGGGTCCCTTTACGCAGTTTCTCATTGTTTAGCCTCGTTCCTGTGTGAACGGTGATAAGCTCGCCTGATATGTAAAGACTGGAAATTAGTCGTGACCAGTCGCGACGTTGACAATTCAGCGAAAATCTGCAGAATCAGTTAAAAAATAAATCTGCTTTTAATAATCTGTGAATCGTATTACAAGCTTTCTATCAGGCCACTAGGACTAAATTCGAGAAAGTATCTGGTCCGTATCGTGACATGGGAAGCAAAATTAGAAATTACAATGACTAAGATCTCGGCAAATTGTAATTCGCGATGAGAAACAAAACAAACCCTAGTTGATGAAAGCTTTATGCATGTTTTATAACAACTCAAATGTGAGAAACCAATAGCAAACCGTAAAACGCTCTGGGTCAAAGTGTTCTTTGCAATTATGACCTTTCAGTCAAATACAGGGGTTTTTCTCGGTCTTATTTTGGTTGAAAGAGTCGAAAATAATTGGCATATTTCATCAGTCACACACAACCTCATGTCTCTCCAATGCTCAATTAATGGAATCTATTTGACCTATTTTTCACACAGCTGAATATAATTATAGCTTTCTATCTCATTTCTCATGAACTCTACTTGTTTCATCTGTTTTTTGTTAACTTGTTACAACAGCTTTTTTCATTTTGTGTTTCAAGCATCGTTATTTACTTGTTTGACAACAGTGCTGATTGATTATACCGGTAAGAGAAATTGCATCCGTGCAATGAAAGGAAGGCGTGTTGTGAGGAGATAAGATTAAGCTCTTTTTGATTTAAAAAGCAGACCGCTTGGTAAAACAAAACGTGATTTCGTCATAATAATATTCTGGGGTTAAGACTCTGGAAGCATTTTTTTTTTGCCAAAAATTATAATGTGCCAAATGGGAGATAAGTTGTTGTTATCCACTTTGGAAGCCATGTCCCGACCCTTCTGACAATATAAGTCGATGGCTGACAATGGCCAATATTCAAAAGAGCATTTAAGAAGCGGCCTTCTCCCTATTGGCTTCGATTATAATTCTCACTTTTATCATTCCATGAGCTGTACACTGTACGTGAAGAGAAAATTGATGTCAATCAGTAAGTACTGAAATAGCAACGAAAATACCTGCCTACCGCAAACAGATAACGATGCGATACGGAGAGAAAGATATGACATATTCAAGGCTTACTTCGAAGTTGTCAAGAGAACTTTTGTGCATTTTCAAGCTTTTAATTGTTAATTGTTATCAAAAAAAGAAAAGTAAACAATGAAAACAAACAGTTTTGATTAACAATTTTCATCACCAAACACTTTCGATAGAAATCTTTTCCAAGACGTCGCCCCCAGTGGTAACAAACAGATAGGCAAAAGTGGAATGTAAATGAGCCAAAACAGTAGCCTTTTCTTTTGATACATTTTTACTCCTTTTTGATCATGCCTTTAGGGTACGTTCTTTGACTTTCATGTTCAACTTCGACAGATGTTAAGTAGCAGCTCTCGTAAGCTTGTAATTCTACTGGTCCACCCTCTAAGTTTATTGTTTTAGGGGCTAGGGGTCTTGTTCCTGTTGTTTGTATTTTATTGTTTTCACGAAGGGTAGCGTGCCATTCATGCGAGACCTTACGAGAGCTGCTAAATCGCACCTTCTAAAGAGCACGTAAAAAGACACTTCATCAATTCATCACTAATTCATTCAAATTTTTGACGCTCAAAATTACTTATAATCGAAGAAAACCTCTCCATAAAAGTTTTCTAAGGTAAAACGGTACGGGGGATAATAGGTTTGGGAACAATTCAGAATGAGATGGATATCAAACAAGCAGCGAAATTCAAAATTAGAGCTTATGTTTCAAGATGTGCCAGGGTCAAAAATACAACACTATCCGTTTTAGTTACGTTGGGACTCTATTTAGTGGCACGAATAAAAAATAGTTACACAGTGTTTTCTGACAGGAAATGTGCATGCATGTGAACAGCGGGTGATTAAGTAGCAAGTTATGCAGCCGACATAGCAAACATATCAAATATATAAAAGTTATGTTGATCATGACATATTCATAGACTTGGGTGGCATTGAAGCGATTTTAAGGATTTTTTGTCACTGCATAACTTATTATTTAACCCCGTTGTTTTTATTTTTACTGAAATGGAAACGTATTGCTAACAGTGGAATTCCGATGCGTCGACAAACCCTCCAAGTGAACCGAAACTTGGCCGCTAGAGAAATCGGGTTGTTTGAGAAATCGTGGATAAGCTGCAGTGCCCAGATGAGTAAAGGAAATCCATGGCCAACGTTTGGTCTGAGTCTGTTTTCGGCAGGCTCGAAAAATCGAGGGCTCGTAAAATCGGGATTCTACTGTCATGGGTCGAGGTGGGTTCCCAGAACTAAATTTAGGCAGACTAGTGCCCCCTCTCCCTCCCCCACTCATAGAAGGTGGGGGGGGGGGGGGGGTCAATAAAATTAATTGAGATAGAGATGGTCGACAGAAATTTTGAAGGGGCACCTAAAATGTACCAGAACCGCGTTTCAAATTTAATTTCACCCCAAGAGGTACCAATCCTTTCAGATAAGTCGTTCCTATCGTATTTCTCGCCTAAAAGAAACAGTTTCGCAGTTACGGAATATAATTCAAACAGTGGTCATTTCAGTTTCGGACACACTAAGCGGTACCAAACCGCGATCGCCCCGTCCCTTTCGTTTGGGTTCCCTTTTCCCCGGATTCATGCTTTGTTAGGACTAATGAAGTGCATAATTCCATGCACTTCTGGCTAAGTGTAACATTCTTTTTCAGATCAAGATGAATGCCTTACTAACCGCGGAGGTTGTTCAGAAAAAGCGGAGTGTGTTAATACAGAAGGCTCTTACTACTGTCAATGTAACGATGGATATTTTGGAGATGGAACAACATGCGAAGGTACTTGTGGGCTGGTGTGACTTGCCGACTGACAGACTGGCCGACTGACAGACTTGCCGACTGACAGACTGGCCGACTGACAGACTGGCCGACTGGCCGACTGACCGACTGACAGACTGGCCGACTGACAGACTGACCGACTGACAGGCTGGCCGACTGACAGACTGACCGACTGAACAACTGACCGACTGACCGATAAACTAAGCGCATGGCCGTCTGACCGTCTGGTTCTTTAATAAGTTGAATAATTTTGTCTCTGAGAGACAAATTCATGTCCACTCTTTGGCCGATGATTATTCGGATATTTTCGTCGATAATTCAAATAACGTCTTTTTCGTAGATATCGACGAATGTGCATTACCTGGTGCTAGTAACTGTAATTTTGACGCTCGATGCAACAACACGGACGGCTCGTACACCTGCACTTGCAACAGAGGCTACACTGGGGATGGCTTCACCTGTTCAGGTACCTCTGTCAGTTAGATACAGCTACAAGAAACAACTCTCTAAACCTTTTCACGTCAACCTGTTGTTGTTGTTGTTTTACCCCTCCAACAAAACGATGCAGGGACGACGTTAACAAGCAGGAGCAGATTGTAGCTGGATCTTGGTGTAGATCAGGATCAGCGATAAACTTGAAATTAAACGGAAAGAGGCACAGTCACCATGAATAAAGTCAACTTTAGAAATACATAAAATTGCCTTCAAATCAAAAGAAACATTGAAATAGTTGTTTACTAAGGTAGAAAAACACCAAAGATACACCACTGAACTAGGAAGAATAAATGATGGCTTTGAATGGTGAAGATTGAGAAGGATTGCGCGCAATTGACAAATTTGAACAATTTAGGCTAAACTTTTCAAACTGTGTCATCCGTGATGGTATTTTAATTAAGTCCAATATTTCGGATGGACAACACCAACCTTCATCCGCGGCATAAAATGCTAAGTGAAAATAGAAACAAGTTTAACAAGTTTCAGACAATGGAAAACAAGGATAAAGTTGCCTGGCACCCTTCACACCAAAATACCCTGCGAGCAGAGGTCCCTTCGATCTTCCTAGACTTATCTAGGAAGATCGAAGGGACCTCTGCCCGCAGGGTAACTCCAAAACGGTGGCTTCGATCGATTCTATGACGAAAGATAAGGCCAAGCGGGACTTTTATAAAATGTCCTCTTCCAGCTCTTTCTCTCCTTAAATTCTTTTGCTGATGTACTTATATTACTTTTTGTATGTAGATATTGATGAATGCAGTACAGGCACGAATAGCTGCGGGAAAAATTCTAATTGTATAAACGATATCGGTTCATACTATTGTGACTGCAAGAAAGGCTTCTTTGGCGATGGTGAAATTTGCGAAGGTGAGCGTTATCGAATTTACTCTCTTTTGTCGATCTGCTACAATTGCCATTCATCTGTATTCTGTTCACAGATATTGAATGCACACTCTGTGTGCTCGACATGTAGGAAACTCTACATTAAGCGGATGAAGAATTCTGTCGGGATTAAGGCTTCAACCCCCTCATTCATTGCAATTAGTTGTTAGACGATAATACTGAATAAATTGTCCAGATCAGAAAAAAGAAGTTAAAAGACGCGTTCACTTATTTAGATGCGGACGAATGTACAGATGGCAGCTCTGAATGCCACGTTGACGCCGTGTGTAACAACACCGAGGGATCATACACGTGCCAATGTAAATCTGGTCTCACTGGAGATGGCAGAAATTGTACTGGTAAGTGCCACTCAGAAGGGCCTGAAGGGGTAAAAAAGGAAGCTGGGATTGGCCTATTTTTTCTCTGGGAATATGGGAATTGGGTCACATGCAATGTGAATTGCATTATTGGGGCTGGGGCTGGGGCTGGGATTTGGGTCAAACAAAGGCTGAGAAATTGGCTTTGGGATAAAATATGGGCTTAGAAATAAGATTTCCTTTAACGGAGTTGAACCATGTTACTGCCTTACTTTGCAGATATTGACGAATGTGAATCCGCCGTATCCAACAATTGCGATGCCAATGCTCTTTGCACAAATACAGAAGGCTCTTATGTCTGCCGCTGCCAAAAAGGATACGAAGGAGATGGCATATTTTGTAAAGGTGATTGTATGACAAGTGCTCATCTTAATGATACGCTTTATCGTCATGACTTTAATTAAATTAGCAAATATTGTAGCACGGAGAAATGGTTGGAAAAGAGATAATTCAAAGGAGGAGATTTTGCGGGGTTCTCGGTCAAGCGCAATGCTAGCGCGAAAAACGATCGCTTTGCGAGTCATGCACTTTAGTGCAGGGAAAAGGTTAAGTAACCAACCTTTCATGTCTGAGACTGCCAATCTGTGGAATACGATAGTGCATGTGCAAGATATAATTACTTTCTCCTCATTTCAGATGTTGACGAATGCACTACCGGAACGGCTGAGTGTGGTCCTGGAGCAGAGTGTATAAACCAAAACGGAACCTTTGATTGTCGATGCCTGTCAGGATTTCAGAGGACTGGCGACAACTGTACAGGTACGGCAGTCGGTATTTCCCATACTCTTCCAGACAATTACTGGTCAGTTAAAACTACAAACAATTACGCCAAATCTTCGGCTCAAACTTAGAATCTTCATAAATCCTCGGGTTATGCTCTGACAAATTTTTCCCCTGATGAACACAATAATCAAAAGCACCTCTTTATAACCTAATTAAAATTAAATAATTTTTCGTTGTATGTTGCAAGGACCTAAAAGCGTGTTTTCATATAATTTATTATTTTCATAAATTGCAGATATTGATGAATGCGAATCATCGGAGTCCAACAACTGCGATGCCAACGCAATGTGCACAAATACAGAAGGCTCATATGTCTGCCGCTGCAGAAAGGGATACGAAGGGGATGGAAGGTTTTGCAAAGGTAATTATATGCAATAAAAATATTAATTTGCAACTCCAGTGCGATGATCTCTTATCTGGACCTTACGCTAAGCCGCCTGTTCAGACTAAATCGCAGTTTGCGTTTTGTTGTCTCATTTCATGTGCACTTTATCATAAACACCGTGTGTCTTTTTGATTAGGGTAATGAAATTGAACTCCGGACCCCTTCATCTGAGCAAAAGAAATAGCCGAAACGACTCTTTTTCTAAGTAAACAGCGTTCACTCGTCAAGAAAGGCAAAGAAAGCCTCCTTCCACGAACGGGTCAATCTTTCACTGCATGCAAAGTTGGCTTTGGCCCATACCTTTGACCTGGGCCAAAGTGGAAAAGGCCGCCTTGCCAAGCCTTTCCCATACCTTTGATTGCGGCAACGGTCGTCTTTGATATGATTTTTGTCAAGGATAGTACGCCTTTGACTTTTATGAAAGGTGTCACAAAGGTGTCACTCGTGGCAAATTAAGGTGCCTTTGGTTCACGTCAAATATGTTATGACTATTTGACGCGTCAAATGCCAGATGTCAAAGGATTTATTTGCCTTGACGGTTGTGTCAAAGAGAAACATTCATCACTTTTGATTCTAATCAGGATAATCTGTTCAAAGTTTAAATTTTATTTCTTTTCTATCTGGGACAAGATGACATATATATCCATTAGCATGATACTTTGCATGTAGGATTGAATGGTTTTAATAAGAGTTTTATAGGCACGCTCACTTCCTTCTCGTTTCAGATGTTGACGAATGTTTTGTGGGGGTAGCTGGATGTGGCTCTGGAGCTGAGTGTATTAATTTAAACGGAAGCTTCACATGTCGGTGTCTGGTGGGATTTCAGAAGACTGGGAGCGACTGCACAGGTCTGAAATATGCAGTTCACATAATGTACACTAGAAGCTGTTATAAAAACATTTCATATGGGATCGATAGGTGAAATGGGAGACACTTTACGGAAGATGAGCAATTATTTATGACAGACGTTTTCGGCAGAACACCAATATGGCAGATAAGTTAGTTTCCATTATCAAAGCTGCGCGGTGTAAATGTTGCGATTTATACCCACGTCCCTATTTTCATTGTAGATGTAAACGAATGCGATTCACCAGAGTTAAACAACTGCGATGTGAACGCGTTGTGCACAAATATAGAAGGCTCATATGTCTGCCGCTGCAGGGAGGGCTATCGAGGGGATGGAATCTTTTGCGAAGGTAGGCATCTGTAATTTGGTGTTTTGTATCGTACTGTGTAATCATCCCACCTTTCACGTTCACGTCCATGAAAATAACGTTAAAACAAATAACCAAACGAGCAAATCAAACAAAAACAACAAGAAGCATGAAAGGATAAGGTTAGATTAGAGCAAAATACGAGCATCAAACTAGATTCAATTTTTGGAGATTCGCAAAGTTAGGCGTTATGTCCTTAAACGTCTCAGGGTAAACTATAAATCCTTGGACTTGGAGTTATAATTCGCATCCGTATAAAATCGGTGACATGTTAAGAAGACAATTTTGCATTTTGCTGGTGTTTGCATTTTCAAATTATTTTTCATATTTTTAGCCTCAAAACCGCCTCTAGTCTGCGATCCTGATTGTCACAACAACGCTCAGTGCAAGAACTTTACTGGTTCTCCTGGCTGCGTGTGCAATGTGGGATTTTCTGGCGACGGGATCGCGTGTACAGGTTTGTTGAGAGATGGCCATAATTATGTTCAGACTAGTAATGAAGTGGTTCCGCCATACTTTACTTTATTTTATTTTATTTTATTTTATTTCCTTGTTTCTTTTCTTTTCTTCCCTTCTCTTCCATTCCCTTCCCTTCTTTTTCCTCCTGTTTTCGCCACTTCTCTTCTCTTCTTATCTCCTTCCCTATCCACTTGTCTTGTCGTATCTTATCGTCTCTTCCATTCCCTTCCATTCTCTTCCTTTCCCTTCTCTTCTCTCTTTTTCTGTTTTTCTCTTCACCTTCCTAGCTTTAAATTATTCACTTCAAAGACCCTGAACTGGACATTGAAGCGTTCTTTAGAATTGTTTGCCTCCCTCCTTTACGCTACTGAATAGTCTTATGGAAAACGTTCGTTTTCCTGCTGCTCTCACCTTTATTTCAGACATGGACGAGTGCGAAACAGCAGAGTCCAACAACTGTGATGTAAATGCCCTATGTACAAACACAGAAGGCTCGTACGTCTGCCGCTGCAAGAAAGGATATGAAGGCGATGGATTGTTCTGCAATGGTATTTACGTGATATCTTTACCTTAAGATTCCTGTTGCATCCATAACTTGAAACAAAGTCAGAGCACTCTCATCAAGTAATTATGTCACATTCATTTGTTATAAAACTGTGCCTGAAAAGAGTTCAAATTCTCACTCCCAATTAATCTGAAACGTGAACTCTACTTCTCTGTTCTTTCATTGTGCTCATCCCACTCTTTGCAGTTATTCTCTTTTTAACTCTTGGTGACCCTCTCTGTCCTTCGGCCCAAGGGTGAATGCTTTTTCTTGGGCGAATAACTTATTTAAAACAAATTTGAGACTGTGTTGCGCCAGTTAGAAGATTTGGTGAATAAGTATATTTTTGATTTCCTCTCCAGCCTCGGTCCCGACTCCTGTCTGTGATCCCGAATGTGACGTCAATGCTGAGTGCAAAGACTTCTCTGGTACAACCGGCTGCGTGTGCAAGACTGGCTTTGATGGCGATGGGATCACGTGTACAGGTTTGTACCTGCGATGTCAAGTGGTGATACTGTTTTGGCACTTATCAAGAAAAGTCTGACAAAGTGATGGAAACTAAATAAGCTGATTTTTCCTCGCCAGATGTAGACGAATGTAGCTCATTAGGGGTAAATCCATGTCACGAAAATGCGATGTGCACCAATACTGAAGGTTCATACGTTTGCCGCTGTAAGAAAGGATTTGAAGGAAATGGATTCACATGCACTCGTAAGTCAAGGTCGATAGAATTAAATGATCCTGTATGTTGCCTATTGGCGAAAGAGATTTAAAATATTCCATTTTTCTCTTGTAGCAATTGAGCCTCCATTTGTCTGCGATCCTAAGTGCGACGATAATGCTGACTGCAAAAACTTCACTGGATCCCCAAGCTGCATGTGCAAGGATGGATTTGATGGCGACGGGATCACGTGTACAGGTTAGCGAATACCTGTGGTATCGTAATGATATTGTTTCTGTGAACGAGGGTTCAGTCCTAACACGAAAAGAGGACAGAGCAGCGACGATGGTTAAAATTTAGTTCTTGGTAAGATCGTTTTATGGAAGATTTATAAATCCACTTTCCCTTCAGATTTCGACGAATGTAGTTCTGCAGGTGCGAATCTATGTCATGAAAATGCGATGTGCACTAACACCGAAGGCTCATACGTCTGCCGTTGCAAAAAAGGATTCCAAGGCAATGGATTCTCGTGTACACGTAAGTAAATCGTGGTTTGAGATGTTTAGCTTTCAATGACAGGTTACCCGTCCGAAGGTCAAAATACTAGTTCTTCCACTTAGAATAGGTGACAAGAAGAAAAAATTTCGTTGCATTGCCACGTGCTTTCTTGAAAAGCTATTCAAATTTTAAAGTTAAATTAGGTTCAGTTGTTCTTACTTAGAAAGTAAAAGCCTGTCATTTTCCCTTCTTGCCATCAAGCCTGAAAGCCCTTCCAAGAACATGATATTGCAATCCATTTCTGTCCTCTTATTTGTTTGCCTTTCTCTCTTTCTACAAGGATTCTGTCATCTGTCGAGTTCATTTGTAAAATAGACCACCACTTGTATGGAATTCCATGTAATCAAAAATCTAGCAATTAGAATTTCCTAGAGCAGCAAAGTGTTCGTTTTCTTTTCTAGCGGTGAAGCCCCCAGTAATCTGTGATCCTCAGTGTAACGTCAACGCTGACTGCAAGAACTTCACCGGAACACCAGAGTGCATGTGTAAGGCGGGATTTGATGGAAATGGAATCACGTGTACAGGCTAGTGTATTTATCTACAATTTCATTGACTAAACGTTGACTCACCTTTTCAGTGGCAACGACTTTACTTTTAAACTTTTCCTTTTCGCACTTCTTGCAGATATCGACGAATGTTCTCTTTTTGGTGGAAGCGGATGTGCCGATAATGCTCTGTGCACCAACACTGAAGGATCCTACATCTGCCGCTGTCCACGAGGTTTTGAAGGAGATGGTAGAACCTGTACAGGTAAAGCTCCAGCTACCGTTTGGCTGGTTGTTTCTTAATGTCCGGTTGATTCCTTGAAACAGAATTTCCAACATTTCGTCTCTTATTCACCGCAGATGTAGATGAATGTACAAGTCCTGAAAGAAATAGTTGTGACACGAATGCAATGTGTACCAACACAGAGGGTTCTTATGTTTGTCGCTGTCTAAAAGGCTTTACTGGAGACGGGGAATCTTGCAGTAGTAAGTTACGTCAAATTTATTGGCAATCAAAGAGTCATTATTTTCTTTTGCTATAACTATCCTTGTCATGAGCAATCTGTAAGGCTGGGAGGAGAAAAAATTCTCCATGAATTTCCTCTTTTTCGTTTTCCTCGATATAACTTAGATCTTACTTTTGAAACAAGTTTGACTCAATTCTCTTCCCAGCCAGTGGCGAACAAGGCAGAGAAAGGGTCCCCTGCATATCAATATGAAGTTACTTTAAATTAATTTCACTTTTAAACACTTGGGCCATTCTGACCGGTATTTCTAGATCTAGTTTAATTTACAACGTCGAATGACGTTTGAAGCAATCCGGGAACAATACCGTTTCTTGACAAATCCTCTTGGGTGCAGCCAAAAACCCAATTTTTCCACGAGCACTGCGGAAGTTGTTGGAATACAAAAATTTATGCTGGCTAGCATCTCCTCCTAGGCTGAAAACGCCTGGATCTGTGTACCTTCTTTCATGTAAGTACTTTTTACAGTGGAGATCCTGAATGCGTGTGTGCAGATGGTTTTACTGGTGAAATAAATTGTACAGGTAGAACGGACAGCTTTAGGTTTTGTAATCTTCCTTGTAATACAACCATAGTCGAAACCTTAGTGTGTCAGAAATACATTGGAGTTCCTAAATGTTTTTGTGTAGTAATTCGAATATAATGCTATAAACTAAAAGTCAAAATTCACTTTAAAAGTATATGTACGAGGTGGTGGTAGATCGTTCACGTCAGACTGTTTCTTTGTAATTATCACAAGATTCGGTGTTAATGTGCTGAGCCAGTGTTTGAAAGACTCGAAGAAACAAAAACGTTAATCCAGGAAAGTCAAAGGACTCAGAGTTTTCAATTTTTTTTGAGAAACAATGCCGTGATTGACTGAGTAACGTGTTTCAATGAACTAAGAAATTGTGCGGCAACAAGCTATATTTATCGTTCATTTTTTTTATAATGATATTGCGGTAGACAAAATGCACTGTTTTTCATTGTGTTTCAAAGCATAATATTTTATATCTTCTCTAACTTTAGATATCGACGAATGTGCCGATAGTGACAATAACGATTGTGACACTAACGCTCTGTGTACCAACACTGAAGGATCCTATATATGTCGCTGCCTACAAGGATATGAAGGCGATGGTAGAAACTGTACAGGTATGTGTTTTTTACTTTACTCATTCTTTGTATCTTTCTTATTTCTTTTCATCTTGTAGTCCAAACTCGCACTGCCAAGATGGTGTATGTGTTTGTAATGTTAGCCTGCGAACAGTCTCCCAGCGACATAGCCTGGGTAGAGGTCAAGCTCGCAAATTCGGCTTCCTTCGCTCGCCCCACATTTTCCCCACTGGAGAACCTGTTCACGGGCTATTGTAATGTTGGTAACCAAGGTGACGGATACAACTGCACAGATTTTAGTTAGATGCAGAACAGCCTTTCTTTCTTATTGCAACAAAACAGTTTGTTTAAAAAACTTCTATAGCGAACCTTTCCTTTTATTTTGCAAGTGCACGTACATTTGCAGACATTTATAACGAATGCTCAAATCCTGAGGCATACAAATGTGACCTAAAAGCTCTATGTACCAACACTGAAGGATCCTACATCTGTCGCTGTTTAAGAGGATGATCTGGGTGATGGCCGATTTTGCGAGGGTAAAACTTGAACCGTCATGTTAATTTAGTTCGTAAGGTTACATCAATCAACCCTACTGGAAATACAACAGGGAACGAGTTCTTTTATTTGTACAGATGCAGATGAATGTGCAAGTTCTGAAACACACGGTTGCCACCCAAACGCCATGTGTACTAACACTGAGGGGTCTTATGTTTGTCGCTGTCTAAGAGGATATGGTGGAGATGGAAGGAACTGTACAGGTAGAAAAGTTCGCTTCGAGGTTCGAAATAGTTCATTGATAAACCTCACAACCATTAGCGTCATATACTTCCATATTTGTTCGCAAACGTCGTCAAGTGGTTAGGGAGCAGTACTTGTAATCCGGACGTCTGGGACTCAAATCCTTCTTCCTACCAGTACTAGTTCGATTTGCGTTCGGTGGTCCCCAATTCTAGTCCTCGTGCTTTTTAAAGAGCCAACTTGTCAGCCTCGTGCCAGTTTGGATTTAAACTGTTTATGTCCAATTTACAATATTTGCTCATTTATTTTCAGTGTCGCTAATTAGCAAAACAGTGCCAAATACATTTACAATTAAATAGAGTGATTTATTTATTCATTTATTGTAAAAAATCCATGCACAAATGTACGTCAATTTTATCAACTCTACGACTGTACTGTCGTTTAGGTAACAGCGTCTCCATGCATTCGGCGGCAGTGCTTTGTTTGTCTTCTGTTGTCAAATAAGGAAAAGATAATCTAACATTAACAAACAAAACCAAAAAAGGTTCTTTGCATTAATCTGTAGATGTTGATGAGTGCAGGACTGCAGCAACAAACGGATGTGACCCAAACGCTTTGTGTACCAACACGGATGGCTCGTATGTCTGTCGCTGTTTGAAAGGATTTGAGGGCGATGGACGTACATGTACAGGTATATGCAAATGGTGCGTTGTGTGAGAGCATACTGCACCCTTGACGCACCCTGGTACACCACTGTCCACTTCTACTAATTGCAGACATTGATGAATGCACTCGATCAGTGTTAAGCGAGTGTGACCCAAAAGCGATGTATACTAACACTGAAGGATCCTGTGTCTGTCGCTGGTTTTCAGCAAGAACATAATAATGATAAAACCAAATTTTGGCTCCAACCAAGAATAGGACGCACTGAAGCGTTTATTTTTCGCTCCTCGGGCGAATTATTAACCCGTCAACTCAATTTAGACCTCGATGAGCTCTACACCTGAGCCCGGGACTGCTGTGGTCATATGATATTGGTCACTGAATACCTTGCTTTAACAGCTCTCAATTGACATAACATGATTGTCCAATATCAAAGATGTAAATGCCGAGCAAAGATCGACCTGGCCGCCATGAGCGACGTCGTATGTCGTCGTCCGCGCCCACCAGCCATGCCGCTTGCCATTTTGACCATGAGAAATGGTCGACTACATGGGGTGTCTATGAGTATGGTGCTCCTCGAAGCTCCGCTAAAAAGGAATTAAAAAATAATTAATTTAACTGTTTGAATCGCCCAAGGGACTCTGCTTGCCTTACGTTACATGAAAGACTGTTCCATAACATAGCGCCACTATTGGGGGGGGGGGGGGGGTTCATGCTCAATAGTCGTCTTTTCGAATGCACTCGCTTAGTTTATATAGAACATTTTTTCCGTAATTGAAACATTGTTACGTCTCTCTACGTGATCTTTGGGATTGGGGTTTTTAGCAGCACATGTCGTTCAAAGAATGCATCTCCAAAATAAGCCAATCGATCATTCAGCTTATTTCACGCAGTTTGTCACGGTTAACCCAAAATTACTTTTTTCTAGACATTGATGAATGTTTAAGTCCTGAAACAAACGAATGTCACCTCAACGCCATGTGTACCAACATTGAAGGTTCTTATGTTTGTCGATGCAAAAGGGGATTTTCTGGCTATGGCGAAAACTGCACAGGTGGAATATATTATATATTTATTATATTATTATATAGAACAATCTTTCCGTAATTGAAACATTTTACGTCTCTCTACGTGATCTCTACGTAGCGGTGGTGTCTATTAATGGGTATTTAGCAGCACATGTCGATCAAAGAATGCATCTCCAAAATAAGCCAATTGATCATTCAACTTATTTTACGTAGTTTCTCAGAGTTATTACAAAGTCACTCAAAATTCCTTTTTTCTAGATATTGATGAATGTTTAAGTCCTGAAACGAACGAATGTCACCTCAACGCCATGTGTACCAACATTGAAGGTTCTTATGTTTGTCGATGCAAAAGGGGATTTTCTGGCGACGGAGAAAACTGCACAGGTGAAATATATTATAATTATATTATTATTATGTTATTATATAGAACAGTCTTTCCGTAGTTCAAACATTTTTACTTCTCTCTACGTGATCTCTACGTAGCGGTGGTGTCTATTAATGGAATTGGGGTATTGAGCAGCACATGTCGATCAAAGAATGCATCTCCAAAATAAGCAATTGATCATTCAGCGTATTTTACGCGGTTTGTCACGGTTATTACAAAGTCACTCAAAATTCCTTTTTTTCTAGACATTGATGAATGTTTAAGTCCTGAAACAAACGAATGTCACCTCAACGCCATGTGTACCAACATTGACGGTTCTTATGTTTGTCGATGCAAAAGGGGATTTTCTGGCGATGGAGAAAACTGCGCAGGTAAAGTATGAGCCTGTGTACATATTTACTCTCTGTTATATGTAGTATCTGCCATTCAGTTGTCCTTGCGGTTCTTTCTTGTTTGTTTCTATGTAATGCTAAAAATATCTATACACAATTTCCCTGTTTAGATGTTGACGAATGTTCAAGTCCTGTAACAAATGAATGTGACCCCAACGCGCTGTGCACTAACACTGAAGGATCTTTTGTCTGTCGCTGCTTGAAAGGTTACCAGGGTGATGGAAGAAACTGCACAGGTAAATATGTAAAATCTATAATTAATGGAGTAGTATATCCTGAGGAAAATGAATACCACTTGATCATCACGAGTTTTAGTTGCCTGTTTTAAAGCCCCCCAACGGCGAAAAACAGTAGTTTGTGTATGCTTCCTCATCGCTGAAATTATGATTTCGAAAAGTCGGAAAGACCCAGCCAGACTTGTCGGGCTCGGTCGGTCGCGAGGCGCTCGAAATCTAACCTTCAGCGATGAGGAAGCAAAGGGCAAACAAAACTTCACCGTTGGGAGCTAACGGGCAACTAAAGCGGTGATGAACAGGTGGTATTTGTTAACCCTCCGGATATACTAGGACAACCCCTGACCTTTGGCTGTTCGAGAAACGGCACCAAGCTCCCAACGCGAAACAACAGTTTGCACATCGCTTCCTAACGCTGAAGTCGTGATTTCGAAAAGTCGAAAGACTCAGCTCCGACAAGTCGGAGCGAGTCGCCCACGAGGCAAGCGAAATCTCGTCTCCAGCGACGAGGAAGCAAAGGGCAAACAAACTTCGCCGTTGGGGCTTTAAAACAGGCAACTAAAACGGTGACGATCAAGTGGTATTCATTTTCCTCAGGATATACTACTAATGGCCCGAGCGTTTTCTCAGTTATTGAGTCATTGGATAATTTCTTTATGTACGGTGTTTTCCCCTTCAGCTGTTTCACCTGGCTGTTCTCCATCCTGTGGCGCCAATGCTTTTTGCCAGGAAGACGCTGGAACACTTACGTGTATCTGTAATTCTGGTTACGAAGGTGACGGATACAACTGCACAGGTTTGTGTGAGATACCAGCCTATTTTCGTTTGTAATGTTTCGACATTGCCTTTTTTGGCTTTCTTTTTCCTGCTACAAGACATGAAGGTAAAAGAAAATTTCACCTTGTTGACCTTCACTTTAATAAACGTTCACACATTTCCTTCATTATACAGAAAACGTCCTAATACTAAATGTGGTTTCTGTATTGAAACTGATTCGAATTTGATGCGTAGAATGGTTTGCTTATCCTGTTTGGATTCATGGTTTATACGCGCAGAGAGTGAATGTGGATGTTTCATAATAGACCTTTTTTCGCTTAGACGATTTGTTGCCCCATTGCAGACCACGTGATGATACTATTGAAAATTCTTGCGTTCAAAGTTTCAAATAGTTGCGTGTATATAGTATACGAATGAATAATTTTTTGATGGATAAAAGAACAATTCCCTAGAGAATGTCACATGGCCCAAGCGAGAAAGACCTATTTCCGAAAAGCCCAACTTATTGGCATGTTCTCAGCATCAAATCCAAGAGGTTGGGGAAACATATTTAACCTGCAAATTTGAGTCACCAAAACTTTGACAACGGTGATGAATATTGCGCTCAAATTCATTGTAGAATGATATAGATATCGATGAGTGTGAGGATTCGGAGAACATCATATGTTATTCCATGGCCATGTGTACCAACTGTGAAGCTGGCAGTAAATTCACTAGTGTCTCGATTGACCGTCTTTGTAGAAAAGATATATATTGTTTTCAATCATTTATAGATGTCAAAGCAATGAGTGCGACGATTCCAAGGGTAGTGTGTGCGACTTTAAGGCCCTGTGTACCGTAAGGATCTTATATCTGCCTCTGAATTGTTTCTTTTTTCTTTTTTATTAGCTGTTTTTCCCGGTTGTTCCCCATCTTGTGGTCCAAATGCTTTTTGCCAGGAAGACGCAGGAGCCCCTGTATGTGTTTGCAATGCAGGTTATCAAGGTGACGGATACAATTGCACAGGTAAGTGCCAGAGGCAGATAGGCCTTTCTTCTGTTGTATGCTGCATGGAAAGAGGTTTCCAAGTTCAGTGAAGCCCCGTTTTATGGATACCCGTTTAGACGGATGTTGCTTTTGTGTACAGCGTTACTGCAGGCAGAAAACATTGTGTTCAATTACTTGCAGATCTCAACGAGTGCGAGAATTCTGAGGATAATGAATGTGACTCCAACGCTCTGTGCACAAACACTGAAGGAGCCTACATCTGCCGTTGCATTCGAGGTTACCAAGGAGATGGCAGGACCTGCACAGGTAAGGAGCTCAACTGTTGGCTTGCTTTGGTTATTGTTATAAGGGTTTTATAACAACCCCTGGAGGATACACTATAATATTTTTGCTTGGAAAACTTTGTTCCTTTATGGTAACTGTCAGAACATCGTTCTGATAAACAGGATCCTATATGTGCCGATGTCTGAAAAGTTTTCAGGGAGAAATTGTGCAGGATTTTAGCCTAACGTAGAACTTGTTTGTTATCTCTTCAGTTTTAAAAAGTTTATTTATTGTTCTTCTAGCTGTTACACCAGGCTGTTCGCCTCTTTGTGGTCCAAATGCTTTTTGTCTTGACGATGCATGCATCTGTAGTTCTGGTTACCAGGGTAACGGATACAACTGTACAGGTTTGTGTGAGAAACACTGATGTCTTATTTCCCTTCGAAAAAGAGGTTATCTTCTCCTTCTACGCGTCAGTTGCCGAGAGTAGAAACAGATTGGAACCTGTGCGTCACAGGATAATGTTTTTTGTCACGTTGCACATATATGGCCATGTAGCCATTGTTATCCGGCAACTTTTCTAGTTGTAAAAAGTGCTTTGTTTGCAGTTTGTTGAATAAAAAACAATTACCAATCTTGCGGAATATTGCCTGATTTTAGCCAACTCTGCTTTCGGCCTCGTCAGCTCAGAATCAGTCGATACTCCGCGCGATTTCGCAGGATAATTGTTAAATAGGTACTTTTTATCTCATGGATAGCCTATCCACTCTATGAGGTTAAAGAATGCGAACCGCATTGAAGTGGAA
The DNA here is from genome assembly GCA_947652115.1 of Blastomussa wellsi. Classification (NCBI taxonomy): domain Eukaryota; kingdom Metazoa; phylum Cnidaria; class Anthozoa; order Scleractinia; family Plerogyridae; genus Blastomussa; species Blastomussa wellsi. The sequence continues at coordinate 6,192,723 of OX393566.1, read as the reverse complement.
ATTACCGAAGAAACAAATATTGATAGAAGTATTAAAAAGACGTTTTATTTAGCTGTTATTTCCTTTGTGATTTTGTTGACTTGCCCTCTCGATCGCGTTTATCTTTGCGACAAAATAAACTCAAGGTAATAAAATAAGATAAAAAGACATTTTCTAAAATTAAATGTATGAATTAAATAAGATAGTGACCATTTAAAGTGAATCAGTGCCTTTATTCATTCATTCAGATGTAGATGAATGCGCAAGTACAAATGAATGTGACCCCAATGCCTTGTGTACCAACACCGAAGGATCTTACATTTGTCGATGTATCAAAGGTTTTCAGGGCGACGGAAGAAACTGCTCAGGTAAAATGTAATATTTGGAACCTGTTACTGATTTATTTAGTTTATCTTGCCAAGTCATTTTGATAATTTCTCTTTCAGCTGTTTCAGTCGGCTGTATACCATCGTGTGGTCCAAACGCTTTTTGCCAGGAAGGGGTTGGAGCTCCTACATGTGTCTGTAATTCCGGTTATCAAGGTGACGGATACAACTGCAAAGGTTCGTATGAGAGAAAAACACGTCTGTTATTTGGCCTAGAACACGAGGGCCAAGGTATTAAGTGAAAGGAGAGCAAATATTGCAATCAGGTTTTTACGTTTTTTTTTCCGAGACACGAAGACAATTTGGAAAAGTGTGCACCTTTTTAATACGTTTGGAAAAGTGCAGCACCCTTTTGATACCTTAAGTGCACTAGTAGGGTAGTTTTTTAACCAAATTATGCCACTATTATTAAGGATTTTAACTCAATACATGTAACGTCTTCTGGCTCCTGATGTTTAGAGGTCAAGCTTATGATATGGTCCCTTTAATTCGAATTAGATCTCGATGAGTGCGAGGATCCAGAAAGTAATAAATGTGACCCCAACGCTCTGTGTACAAACACTGAAGGATCCTACATCTGCCGCTGCATTCGAGGTTACCAAGGAGATGGCAGGATCTGTGCAGGTAAAGGTCTATCTGATAGTTAAGGCACTTAAATTCGAGTAATGATATCAAAATTTCTTTCATTTTGCTTTATAGACGTCAATGAGTGTGCAGGTGAAGATGATAACGAATGTGATTCAAACGGGTTGTGTACAAACACTGAAGGATCCTATGTCTGCCGCTGTAAAAAGGGATTTACTGGAGATGGTAAAAACTGTACAGGTAAAATAACTCGTTCTTCACCATTTAAAGGTCGCCAAATTTGTACTTGTGTTTCTGTTTGTTATTAAAAAAGTTATACTTTGCAAACACAGATCTTGATGAATGTGCAAGCGCAGACTCAAACGAATGTGACCTCAACGCCTTGTGCACTAACACTGAAGGATCTTATGTTTGTCGCTGCATTAACGATTTTGAGGGTGATGGCAGAAACTGCACAGGTAAAAATTCTTCTCAGAATTGTCTCTCATTGTTATTATAGGTTATAAGTTCCTTTCCATCACTTATTTTCTTTTCTTTTAGCCGTCGCCCCAGGCTGTTCTCCATCTTGTGGCCCAAACGCTTTATGTCAGGGCGATATTGGATCCCCTTCGTGTGTCTGCAATGTTGGTTACGAAGGTGACGGATTCGACTGTACAGGTTAGGATGGGTTAGAATGTTGCAATGTTGTTTCCATTATCAATAATTATCTACTTCCATACTAACGACCTCTTGCTAGTATTTTTTGAAGAAACCAAATGTTAGATCAACGATCTATTTACCGATATCGAAATTTCCTATCCACCTCTGTAAGGACACAGAAGAGCGAAGTTTCAGTAATAGTTTCTTTCTTCTTTTTCTTATCAATATCACCGTGTTGGAATGCTTTGGAAATCTTAATTTTATAAGAATCATGCGATTTCAAACGGGAGGCCTCTCTAGCTTGCTTCTTTTAAAATTGTTAAACAGTTATGCTTTGCAAAAACAGATCTTGATGAATGTGCAAGCGCAGAATCAAACGAATGTGACCTCAACGCCTTGTGCACTAACACTGAAGGATCTTATGTTTGTCGCTGCATTAACGGTTTTGAGGGTGATGGCAGAAACTGCACAGGTAAAAATTATTCTTAGAATTGTCTCTCATTGTTATTATAGGTTATAAGTTCGTTTTCATCACTTATTTTCTTTTCTTTTAGCCGTCGCCCCTGGCTGTTCTCCACCTTGTGGTCCAAACGCTTTATGTCAGGACGATATCGGACCCCCTTCATGTGTCTGCAATGTTGGTTACCAAGGTGACGGATTCAACTGTACAGGTTAGGATGGGTTCAAATGTTACAATGTTGTTTTAATTATAAATACGCCAACGTAATGGTGACAGTAGAGAAACATTTTCTTTGCATCTTCGTTTACGTTGTTTTTAGTTGTATTTGGTTCGTTTTTGTTCCAGCTGACTGATTGTATGATCGAGGGTTCAAAATAATTAGTGAAATATTATGAAATCTTCAATAAGGAAATGACTGTCGATTGTTTTATATAGACATTGATGAATGCACAAGTCTGGAAAATAACGAGTGTGACTCCAACGCTTTGTGTACCAACACCGAGGGGTCCTATGTATGTCGCTGCTTGAAAGGCTTTAAGGGAGACGGTAAAACATGTACAGGTAAAATATCACGCTTTTCATTACCCCTTTCATCTTAAACAAAAACATCTTATTTTTGTCAAGTTAGACACTGATAGAACTGTCTACTTCGTTATTCAATTCCTTCGTTTTGTTTCAGCAACTGTAGACATTGTTTGTGATCCTCCTTGCACCGGAAACAAAGTCTGTCAGAATTATAGCGGAGATCCTGAATGTGTTTGTGCAGACGGTTTTACTGGTGAAAATATTTGCACAGGTATATAGTATGTGCTGGTGCTTTAGGAAATATAGGCGTCAAGACTTGTTTAAATAATTATCTACTTCCATATTAACGACCTCTTGATATTATTTTTTGAAGAAACCAATTGTCAGATCGACGATCTATTTACCAATATCGAAATTTAAGTTGCAGTAGTTGTTTCTTTCTGTTTTTCTTATCAATATCACCGTGGTCGAATGTTTTGGAAATTTTACAAAGCCTCTTAATTTTAAAACGGGAGGCCTCTCTAGTTTGCTGCTATTACAATTAAAAGTAATATCTGTTTGACTTATTTATTAAGAACTCGAAACAATTATTTGTTAGAGAAAAAGTTATTCAATTCAGTTAAAAGCGTTTTAAAAATGTCCACGCGTCATATGCACGTCTAGCACCATGCTTTGTTTGTGCTGCATACAAAGTGTTTTCCAATTTTAGATATCGACGAATGTGCTGATGAAGACCAAAACGAGTGTGATCTAAATGCCTTGTGTACAAACACTGAAGGGTCGTATGTTTGTCGCTGTCTGAGAGGATATGAAGGCGACGGAAAAAACTGCACAGGTATCTTCGAATGGTCACCAATTATATTGTTGTCTTTTCCTTCTTGACGTTGTTCAACCACCTCTCTTTTTACTCTGGTGGGAGGCACGGTGGTCTAATGGTTAGCGCGCTGGATTCCGGATCAGATGGTCCGGGTTCCTGCCCTGGCCGGGGCACTGCGTTGTGTTCTTGTGCAAGACACTTCACTCTCTCACAGTGCCTCTCTTCACCCAGGTGTATAAATGGTTACCGGCGAATTTACTGCTGTGGGGTAACCCTACGAAGGACTAGCATCCCATCCAGGGGGGAGTAGAAATACTCTCTGTCGCTTCATGCTAAGGAAACCGGGATAAGCTCCGGCCTGATGCTAGGCTTGTATGCAGACTTTACCTTAATTTTATTCTCGCCACTCGATTGTCTCTAAACAGTTTTGTTTCTTGATACGTAGATGTTGATGAATGTTCAAGTCCAGGGACTAATGAGTGTGACACCAACGCTTTGTGTACCAACACTGAAGGATCCTATGTCTGTCGCTGCTTGAAAGGTTTTAAGGGAGACGGTAAAACATGCACAGGTAAAGGAATTTATCTTTTCATCTCGTCGCATGTTCATCTTACCTTGACACCATACATAATTTCTTTGCTGTTTTTCGCATTCTGTCATCTACAGAAGAGTCTATCTGCGATCCTCCTTGCACTGGAAACAAAGTTTGTCGGAATTATAGCGGAGATCCTGAATGTATTTGTGCAGATGGTTTTATTGGCGAAGATTTTTGCACAGGTATATATATATAATTTAAATGTATGTGACCAAATCAAAGCGATTTCATCTTTGTATGTGACTAATGTAATCTACCATCACACTTTAATCTCTGAGTAATCCAAACTTAATAATCTAGTGTTAATCTAGTGTACTAAAGTAAGGCTGAACCCTTAATTTAATTTCTTATTGGCATGACGCGTCTTTTGAGTTAAAAGCGTGACGAAGTTCACACTGGCCATACACTAATATACCAGAGTGAACTTTTTCACGAGTGTGAACCCAGCGCCCTTTGTATCAATACTCTGTCGTTGTATTGGAGGTAACGAGGGAGATGGATAAAGCAGTGCATATGCATGTTTCTAGATTCAGTACATTCTAGATTCAAGGTTATTCATTTATTCAACTGCGTTCTGTTATTTCTTAGTTTATAATGTAATCCAAACTTAGCTTAATTCAGTTCTAAACGTGCTGAGGCACCAAAAAAGGAAACTCGGCAAGAACTAATTGTGGTAATGGCTATAACCTTAATTTCTTACTGATATGTCGGGTGCTCCGTGTACGTGGACGTGATTTTGAACATTGCTCGAATACGTGATGAAGTTCAAAGCTACATACAATGGTATAAACTCTATTTTAGACATCGATGAGTGTGCAAATGAAGAGGAAAATGAATGTGACCCCAACGCTCTTTGCAGTAACACTGAAGGGTCTTACGTTTGTCGCTGTTTGCGGGGATATCAGGGTGATGGAAGAACTTGCACAGGTATATAATGTTTGAATGTTGCATGTTCTTAACTCTGTACCTATGTCTGGTGAATAGAGAAATGGAATTGACAGAAGATATTAAGATGGCATCGATAACACAAGATTTGGCGTTACAAATTATTACCAAGCAAAAAGCAAACGGACCTGTTTTTCCGTTGCAACAGATGTCTACAATAAGGCTCTTAGCTTAATTATTGCATGTTCAATTCAACTAGGGGCAATGGAAATTGTGATACGCTTTTTTTTCAAATGACATGTATTCATGCAAAAAATGTAGTGAGAACCCTGTGTTTGACCCTCTATAGATCTAGACGAGTGCGAGAATTTGGAAGACAATGGATGTGATCCCAACGCCCTGTGTACCAACACTGAAGGATCCTACATCTGCCGCTGTATTCTAGGTTACGAAGGGGATGGAGAGAACTGCACAGGTTGACACGATTTATATAACTTAAGCTTATTTCAGTGCAGCGTGTAGATATGGGTTTTCAAAACTATGTTCGCCCGTCGATCATTCGTCCAAGTGCACTGGTGAATGTGGTTATAAATAACGCAGAAGGCTTGAAAGTGAAATTTATGTCTCTCTGAACTTTTAAAACGAACTTTGTTAAATAGAAAAGTTAAATTTGACCAAGCTGCGCAGGCATTAACACTGCGGTATAAACACTGCCCACCGCAGTATAAACACTGCACTGAATACTGGAATACACTTACACTTCAGAGCACATATTAGATTCAACTGAGGCTGTGCATTTCACGTGCATTCACAAGGAAAATTAGAATATACTTTATTGTTCAATGGGTTTATAACACAGTTCTGCATATATCAGAGCTTCATGTTTAGAAGGAAAAGAAGGAAGCAAACGCATAAGAAAAGGAAACAAAAAATTCCCAACCTAGTATTCTCAGAAATTTGGATTTGTGTGCAGGAACATGGAAAAAATATTAATAAAATTTCCTTAAATTGACGTTAGCTTTCATATTCAAAAGAAGTTTTTTAGAGTTTGGCTTTACTCCCTTGAGATAAAAGGACAGAAGTAGACATCTGCAAAGTTAAATTGTTAATTTGTACTAGGAAAAAACAATCCGCCAGTCAAAGGTTTGAAACAAAAATATTTTCCCAAATTTCAGACATCGACGAATGTGCCGACGAAGCCCAAAACGAGTGTGATTCAAATGCCTTGTGTACAAACACTGAAGGCTCATATGTCTGTCGCTGTCTCAGAGGATATGAGGGCGACGGGAGAAACTGTACAGGTATTTGTCTCTTCCGTTAATGTAATATGCATTGAAATTATTCGAATTCGAAGTTATTTTGTAAACTGAATAGTTATGAAATTTATTTTCAGCCATTGCACCAGGCTGTTCTCCGTCGTGTGGTCCAAACGCATTCTGTGAAGGTGGTGCATGTTTCTGTAATTTGGGTTTTCGAGGTGACGAAAACTGTACAGGTTTGTGTAAACGGAGCATATACAAATTTCTTAGTACAACTAATATTAGTAACGTTAGTTGTACGGATACTAATATTAGTTCAACGGATCGTGAATGTTAAAATATTAAGACGGAATCCGTTCGGACTTCGAGCATTCATTGGACAAAATTATGTACCAAAATTATTTACACCTTATTGCAAGCTTTTGTGTTACTACTTCAAATATATTATCAAGAGAAATCTTTTCTAACAACACCAAACATCGAAAACAAATTTCGAAGTTCCACTGAATTCCACTGAATCGGTTAAAAGATGTGAGATTTTTCCTATAGCTTACGAGCTTTGAAATTCATTTTCTCAGTCTCTGATAAGAAATTGTTGTACCAAAATTATTTACACCTTATTGCAAACTTTTGAGTTGCTGCTTCAAATATCTTATCAAAAGAAATCTTTTCTAACAACACCAAAAAAAAAACAAATTTCGAAGTTCCACTATCTGATTCCACTGAATCGCTTAAAGTCGATTTTACAAAATTGCTACACGTTAGATTTTGCCAACAGTTTGTGATCTTTAAAATTCATTTTCTCGGGCTCTGATAACAAATTGTTGTCGGTGTTATCACAAATAATTACTTACATCTTTACCTTTTATTAAGGGTAAAAAATAACGCAATATGATTTAAATTATTCTGGTACTCGATTTTTGTCCAACTTAAATAAATATTACTCAACTTCCTGATGGATTCCGTCTTAATGTTTTTACGGTAGAGCTTAACGGAACCAAATCAGCCATCAACATTTTCGATGCCTTCGAAATGTATGATTAGTTGAAATCTTATTGCATCGCCTCAAATTGTGTTACCTTAGCAGTTTCATAGCAATGTTTCTCGTTTGGAAACGCTCTGTATGAAATAAAATACCGTAGAATCCACATGTCAACAAAAACATGGGCGTGGCTGACTAGGTCGGACACCAACAGGATATAGGCACCAACTGTCTGTCTCAGGTGCCTGGCTTGCAGAGTTTTTAAGTACAGCAAAATGACTGAAAAATGACGCGCGGGGAGCAACAGCAATTGTACGTCTTAGAGAGGTAGCCGTTTAGACCAAGTTGACTGTCTATAATTACGAGGCGTTTGATGATTATTTGACAACTGGAAGAGATGAAGTAAAATGTCTTTGGCTTTATACTGTTCGCTTCAGCTCCTTAGTCGATCTACGTGTTTTCGGTGCATCGTTGTAAAATAGTGTAAACATGAAGTCTGAGAACCTCAATATTCTGTCTGATTAATATTTCAATAAATGCGATCTCTCGACAGAAATATGTACAGCCAATCAGGGCTAGTCTTTTTCTTTATCCATAGATTTCGATGAGTGTGCAACTCCAATAAGTAACGAATGTGACCCAAACGCCATGTGCACTAACACTGAAGGGTCATATGTTTGTCGCTGTTTGAGAGGATTTGAAGGCGAGGGAAGAAACTGTACAGGTATCTTCTGTAGTCATATATTGTTGTCCATTCTACCCTCGACGTTATTGATCAAACTCTCTTCCTCTCTCTCTCTCTCTCCCCCTCTCTCCCTCCCTCCCCCTCCTCTCTCTCTCTCTCTCTCTCTCTCCCCTGCGGTGGGAATTTTGTCTCCCAAAATCAAATTTACTCTGCATGTCATTCTGATCTCTATCCAGCTCTTTTGAAACACGTTTTTATTTCATCACATATAGACGTTGATGAATGTGCAGTTCCAGAGACAAACGAATGCGATTCCAAGGCTATGTGTACAAACACTGAAGGATCCTATGTCTGTCGCTGTATTCGAGGCTACGAAGGAGATGGCAGGACCTGCACAGGTGAAGCTCCGTAAATCTATAGACCCTTATATCTATGAATAACTTATTAGAAATTGACTTTCTTTTTAGTTGAAATTAAAGGTAATTGTTCTAAAAAAAGTAATAATTTTTCAAGGGTTTTAAGGTAGTAGGGAAAACTTGCACAGACAAAAAAGTTGCGTTCAATATTTCATCTCGTCATATATGTCTTGTACTTGCAAGTAACATACCATTTCTATTTATGGAACTTTTTTTATTTCCATCTATAGAACAGCCCACATGTGATCCGCCTTGCAATGGCAACAAAGTTTGTCAAAATTATAGCGGAGATCCTGAATGTGTTTGTAAAGATGGTTTTATTGGTGAACATAATTGCGTAGGTATGCTGGACACATTCAACTTCAGTACACTAGCATTACTCGAAGACTACATTTTGGAAATGTGATATTTCAGCGAATATGCTAATGATTACTTTTTTAACTTTAATGCCTACGAATTCTTTACTGGCCATCGTGATGTTAAGTTAAGAGTCCTAAAACGTGATTTGTGCTAACTTAAAAAGTCTGCATAATTAATTTCTTACTGGTTTTGCCATTGTTTGATTTCTTTAGACATCGATGAGTGTTCTAGTGAAGAGGAAAACGAATGTGACCTTAATGGTCTGTGCACCAACACTGAAGGATCTTATGTTTGTCGCTGTCGGAAAGGATTTTTTGGTGACGGAAAAAGTTGTATAGGTATTTTTTAATGAATTCACTTTATGAATGGAAGCATGAAAGGTATAATTATGGTCATTGTAAGTAATTAACCAAAGTGCCACATATTTTTATTATTTCATGTTTATTGAGCTGTAGAAAACATAGTCGAAAACACTGTGTTTGATCCTCTATAGATTTGGATGAGTGTGAGAATTCCGAAGGAAATGGATGTGACCCCAACGCCCTGTGTACCAACACTGAAGGATCCTACATTTGCCGCTGTATTCGAGGCTACGAGGGAGATGGAGTGAACTGCACAGGTTTAATTAACAGTATAAATATAATAAACATACAAAGGCATGTTTTAGGATAGCGTTGCCACCTGCTGAGGGCTGCAAAACTGTTATTTTTTCATGAAGAGTTAAGCATATTCTCAACTGCGCTCCTGTCAAATGAAAAAGAGAAGAAACAATTCGTGGTTTATAAACTAAATCTGCAGGAAAATTGCCGCACTGCTCTAATGTTCTACTAATAGAAATTCTGCCTGCTTTAAGCTAAAAATGGCATTCTTTAAATATACTCAGCTAATTACATTAACGTTGTCATATAAAAAGGTAAAATGAAAAAAGGAAAAGGAATTAATTCACACGAAGCAGAGTTATAACAGTCTGTAAGAAGGAAAAGTCAAATCTGTTGTAATTACGACTGCTTTGAGAATCAATTTGATCCGCGAATGTAGTGTGTTTGCCTAGTTCCTATTTGCCTTTTTTGGCATTTGTCTGCTTTCTTTGAGAAGCTTATTACAATTAAGTGCATATTGGTTTAGCCTCCCCATTACTCTTCACTGTTTTAGATATTGACGAATGTGCAAGCCTCGAGACGAACGAGTGTGATCCAAATGCCCTGTGTACCAATACAGAAGGATCCTTCGCGTGTCGCTGTATTCGAGGTTTCGAAGGAGATGGTAGAAGTTGTGCAGGTAAAGTTTTTATCTTCACTTCAGCTCGTTAGCTGCAAGAATTCAACAGTAACTATTTAAATAGAATTGATAATAAGCACTAATGTAGTGTATGTCCTTTGTTCACTAAAGATGCCGATGAATGCAGAAGCCCTGAAACGAATGATTGTCACTCGAATGCCTTGTGTACCAACACCGACGGCTCTTATGTATGCCGCTGCCGAAGAGGATATAACGGAGACGGAAGAAATTGTAGTGGTAAAGTTTTGGCTTGATGTGGGTTTAAATTCTGTTAGGGACATTGGGACGCCAATCATTGCGGCAAGGCAGGAGTGTTTAGGTGAATGTAGTCCAAGCCAAGCCAATAAGTTGATCGGTTCCATTGTGTCTGCAATGGAGGCATGCCGAGTGCCACTATGAGAGGATAAATAAAAAGGGCAGCACTTAGCGCTATAACGCTGGTTCTCGATGCCTGATGCCGCATAAGTTGGACATAACAAGAGCGAGGAAAATGTAATTATTAATTGTAACTATTTTACGATTTAGATGTTGATGAATGTGCGACCGATGAAACTAACGATTGTGATCCCAACGCTCTGTGTACGAACACCGAAGGGTCGTACGCCTGCCGCTGTTTCAAGGGATACGAAGGAGATGGCAAAAACTGCACCGGTACGTAGTGTCAAATACATTTCTAAGAGTCCAGGCCCAAGTCGTTCGAAGGCTAGATAACGTTATTTACCGGATAAATCAATGTCCGTAGATAGCGTAGTTTGTTTTGTTAATATGTACACTTATCAAGAGGATAGCGATCTGGTCCCGGTTAATCAAAGAGTGGATAAATCACTATCCAGTGGATAGTGTTGGCAAAACAGACTAGACTATCCACTGCCGGGGTAATGGTTTATCCACTGGATGGTATTATCCACCCGGGACTGGTGGATAGCGTTATCAACCCTTTAAACAACTGGGGCCAGGGAGAGATTTCTCTATTTTCTGTTTGAAAGCAACAAGTAAACAGAATTATCCGCATGGTGACATCAATGAGTATTCCTTTTCTTGTTTGAGACAGGGATCTGTGACTCTTTCGACCAAATAGGTTTTACATTTTTCTCATAACAAGAAAGGAAACTTTGGATCTGTCACAAAACATTCTAATATATTTTGATTTGACATTGTTTTTGTTTCCAGCAACTGAAGTGTTCGTTTGTGATCCACCGTGTGGTATAAACGCAGTATGTCAGAATAGCAGCCTAGCTCCTGACTGCATTTGCTTGGATGGATTTACTGGTGAAGGAAACTGCACAGGTACATGCGCCAAACGATGGCAATAATATTGTGAGCCATTTTCTGCAGAAAACTTGGATATGTTTAAACATGCACGCATCTTCAGTTGGACCGATACCATTATTTCAGTGCCATATTTTATTTCCTTATTTTAGACTTTGATGAATGTGCTAATGACTACGATAATGACTGTGGCCTCAACGCGCTCTGTACCAACACAGAAGGATCTTACAACTGTCGCTGTACTCGAGGTTACGAAGGAGACGGCAGAACATGCACAGGCAAAGATAGCTTCGACGTTTAGATTGCTTTGCTAGCATCACTTTTGAGATGTTTCATTGTCAATAAATTTTTATACTATGTCCACTGCAGATATTGATGAATGTGCAAGTCCTGAAACAAACGACTGTGATACGAATGCCCTGTGTACCAATACTGATGGTTCATATGTTTGTCGCTGTCTAAAAGGATACAGTGGTGATGGGAGAAATTGTTCAGGTAAGGCTTTAAAAGAAAGAAAATATCTTTCTGAAGGAGGGTCATAATGCTTCAAATGTGATACATGTCATTTATTATACAAAACTTTCTTCTCCACAGATTTAGATGAATGTGCTAATTTTGAAACAAACGATTGTGATGCCAATGCCCTTTGCACAAACATTGAGGGATCTTACATCTGTCGATGCCTCGAAGGATACGACGGCGATGGTATAAACTGCACAGGTATAGCAAAAGAGAAAATGATTGGTTTGTCTTTATAGCTAGGAACGTGAAAATAAAGAATTTCCTTTTGGTGATGAGGTGATATGTTTACTTTTCCAGCAACTGAAGAATTAGTTTGCGATCCACCGTGTGGAAAAAACGCAGTTTGTCAGAACAGCAGTGGATTTGCTGTGTGTGTGTGCGAGGATGGTTTTACTGGATCAGTAGGAAACTGCACAGGTAAACGAATACTTCTTGCGCTAGCTCTTCAGCATTCAATTACACTACACAACTTTTAAAAGTGACTTTCAAAACTCGGCATTGTAAATAGATAGCAGGATAAACGCCATGAACTTTATCTGATTATGCTTTTTTCCTTTTCATCATATTCATGACACATTTTTAGACATTGATGAATGTGCTGAAGACGAAGTAAACGACTGTGATTATAACGCACTGTGTACAAACACGGAAGGATCCTTCATATGTCGCTGCGCAAGGGGTTATGAAGGCGACGGTCGATTTTGCACAGGTATATAATGAGACTTTTAAAAAGTGTATCATTGGATAATGCAGTTCAATAATTTTTACTGGTTCAGCCATCTTGGTATATGATCATACCAGTGTACGCGTCAGTTCAAATGAAAAGGAAGCTGCGCGCCTCGTCGGCTACATGTATCTATCATCTCATAACCAACGCGCGCTCGTGGAATTATTGTTAATTATATGCCGCCACTCAAGGTAACATTCATTCTCCCGTTCTGAAATTAGATAAAGATGAGTGTGCCAGTGCTGAAACAAATGAGTGCGGTCCTAATGCCTTGTGTAACAACACTGAGGGATCCTACGATTGTGTCTGTCTCAGAGGATATGAGGGCGATGGTAGAAACTGTACAGGTGAGACGTTATGGTTAGCAATTGATATCTAACAAGTTAAACCCTCTGATCAGTCTCTATTCTGTTCCCCAGAAGGCTTTCGATATGTATAGCAGACGAAATGTCCATGGCCTTTAAAACACTTCTGAACCCTGACAGTGTCATAAACTTTATTTCCATATTTTTGCTAGGAAATAATTATGGCTTTGTCAAAAGTAACCTTTTTTATTCACACAAACAACTCAGATATTGACGAATGTACCTCTGCTGAAAAGAATGAGTGCGACTCCAACGCTTTGTGTACCAACACTGATGGGTCATATATTTGTCGCTGTGCAAAAGGCTACGAAGGAGACGGAAGAAAGTGCACAGGTATGTAGCAGACACACACGGTTTTCAAGTTAAACTTTGTGATCTTTTTCTGTGGTCCAATTTTACTTACTTCTCTTTTACAGCCATCATACCTGGTTGTTCGCCAATTTGTGGTCCAAACGGGTTTTGCAAAGAAGAAGGCGTACTCCCTGTATGTTCTTGCCTTCCTGGTTTCCAAGGCGACGGATACAATTGTACTGGTAAGTTTTGGATATTTCGTTACTTCTCCAGCGGCAGTAAGCATCAGTGCCACTATTGATTAGGGTGACCGAAAAAATACTAAACAAAAATAATTTAGTTTAAGAGTTTCGGTACGCTTGAAGAGATGTTTGACAATCAGTGACGAAGAATTCACTATTTTGTCGTTCGAATGTGGTCGCTCGAACAGAGCTAGCCAGTCACTATGTCCATAATTGCTTAAAAATATAGATATTGATGAGTGTGCAAGCGACGAGACAAACGAGTGTGACCCTGGCGCCATCTGTACAAACACTGAAGGATCCTATGTCTGTCGCTGTAAAAGAGGATATAGTGGGGAGGGATGTAGCTGTTCAGTTCTGTGTTTTTTCACATGAGCAGCATGGCAATAGTTCAAAAATCAGCATTCAGTAATTTAACATCATTGCTTACCAGATACTGACGAATGTGCAAACTCTGAAACAAATGATTGTGACCGCAACGCACAATGTACAAACACTGAAGGATCCTATGTCTGTCGCTGTCTCAAAGGGTATCAGGGCGAAGGAAGAAACTGTACAGGTAACACATCAATTTCTTGTAAAGTTTTCAGTTCTGGAATTATTGCAGTGTGGATATTTACACTTGTACCGGGATCGCAATGATGGTCATTGAATCGATGGTATCTTAAACCTTAAAAATCTGTAAACGTAACGAAACTACAAACAGAAAAGTTATTTATCTCTTTTCACGCGTACTTTCCAGATACGGACGAATGTGCAAGCCCTGAAACAAACGAATGTGACCCGAACGCCATGTGTTCAAACACTGAAGGTTCATATGTTTGCCGCTGTCTTAGTGGATATACAGGAAGCGGTCGGAATTGCACAGGTACTTCTTCTGATCTAAACAAAAAGGTGTTTATCAAAAACAAATGTCAAACTTTATTTCCTAAAATGCACAGATATCAACGAGTGCGCAAGAGTTGTAACGAACGAATGTGACCCCAACGCGTGGTGTACCAACACTAAAGGATCTTACGACTGTCGCTGTATCCGTGGTTTTGAAGGGGACGGCCGAAACTGCACAGGTAAATGGTAGCCATAATACATGGACATAGAGAAGCTGAAAGTTGTTCACACAGTATATTTTTCTGGGGGTTGATCTAACATTACTCATGAGAAAGCGAACTAAATGCATTAAAGCAGTCTTCTAACGGATTTACGATTTTCCACTTTTAACCCGCCCAAAAATATCCTGTTCTATTATCTTTCACAATTTTTGATAAAGCTGCAGTCTGTTAGATCGCACCTTTTCTCACTATCTCTTGCCATCGTTTTTTAGAGTATTTCCGGGCATCACTCACCGTGTTTTTCAATGTTATCTCGTAATGCTATAGATGTTGATGAATGTACCAGTGATGAGAAGAACGACTGTGGCCAGAACGCCATGTGCACCAACACTGAAGGTTCCTATGTCTGCCGCTGTATTCGAGGTTACGAGGGGGATGGTCGAAACTGTACAGGTACATCTTTGCTCCTTACGGAACTAAATTCTGTAAAAGCACAGCGCTATGTCTCTTCCTGTAATAAGTGATTCGTTAAAATTTGTACCAATATGGACAATCTCCTTTCAGCCATCATCTCTGGTTGTTCTCCTTCATGTGGCCCAAATGCATTTTGTGAAGAAGATGGTGAGCTCCCTGTGTGTGTTTGCAGACCTGGTTTCCAAAAAGACGGACAGAATTGCACAGGTAAGTTATGCAGGGTCCTAGAGTAAGAGCACAGTTTCTTCACTTCTGTGTCATGTATGTTTCCGTTAGAGGGGGAATGTTTCTAAAGAAACTGTGGTGCTGCGTCGGTGGGAAGTATAACAATATAATTTGGTTTTATCAACTGGGTTGATAATGTGAATTGGCCACCGTACAGAGATTCGAGAGCTGACGTTTCGAGCGTTAGCCCTTCGTCGGAGCGAATCGTTTAGCTAGCGCAATAAAGGGGAAATAATATAAGTTGGTGCGCGTAAAAATTAATTGAAGTGTTTGTGTGCCGTTAAATTCATTCACTTCGAAGGACATCAAAAAACTAAGAAAACTTAACAGATGATCCTTTAACTATGCCATTTTATAACTTGCTAGACTACCTGAACTGAAATAAATTCTAAATTTGGCGATAGCTAATACAATGTTTTTACAACTTGAAATTCCTGATGAAACCCATTTTGAACATGAGTTACAGTATGTTCATCAAAACTGATTCACGCCGTTGATATCATTTATTGTTTTAAATCAGACATCGATGAGTGTGAAAATCCTGAATTAAACGAGTGTGACTCCAACGCTCTGTGCACCAACACTGAAGGATCCTTCATTTGTCGCTGTCAAAGAGGATACGAGGGAGATGGAAGAAACTGTACAGGTATCTGAGTTTTTGCATTGAGAATATTTTATTAGTACTAGCCAAGGTAGCTTTAACTCTCCGCGCCTCAAGACGGCTCTTTATGTGTACAAACACTATCAGAAAAAATATTTAGCGACAAGTGTTATTGCAAGCGATATAATCCTCAACTCATGTGAACATTGGAAACACAAGGCGACGAATACAGAACCTGGGTCTGTTATGTGAAACGTCTGCTCTTGCAGGCCAGGTCTGTTATGGTCAAAGGCGTCAATTAGTTGTGAAATCACATCACAGAACCTTGGGAACAATTTTCTCTTGAACAGTTTCATTCGTAGCCACGTCGATAGCAACTCATCAATGGTTTTTATACAGATGCTGACGAGTGTGCAAGCCCAGAAACAATTGAGTGTGACCCAAACGCCATGTGTACGAACACTGAAGGATCGTATGTTTGTCGCTGTAAAAAGGGATATGTCGGAGATGGTAAAAACTGCACAGGTAATATTGTTAATGTTTTTGTGACTTTGAGAGTGGATATATATATATATATATATATCTGCATAATGAACTGTGGAAATTATTTTACCCATTTCTCATGTCATTTCTATATATATTGGATGTTAGGTGATAACGTTTTAGTAGGAGATCAATTGTAGCACATTTGTTCTTATCCAGAAGTTTCTAGCAAAATAATGAATAATCGTTGAATTTCAATTGATATAAAATGATAAATTATGATTTACCAACTTAGATACTGACGAATGCACAACAAGTGAAGCAAATGAATGTGACGCCAATGCTCTTTGTACCAATACTGAAGGATCCTTTCTCTGTCGTTGTATTCGAGGCTATGACGGCGATGGCCGCAACTGTACAAGTATATATTTACAACTCCTCCTGTAGCTTTTTTTTTTTTTATTGATGTACCGAGTCAGTGGACACATTGTTATTCAAATTGTTTATCTTTGCAAACTTATATTTGCGTTCTTCTTCATGCGGCCAAAACGCGTTCTGCCAGGAAGACGGTGATCCACCTGTGTATGTTTGCAATGCTGGTTTCAACGGAGGCTGATCCTTCTTTATTGAGTAGAACTTCTGATTAAAATAAAAGCATTTCATAGGAGGGCGATACTACTTTGATGTTAACTGCCAAGAACGACTATCATAAGGCTTACCTTACAGCAGGTAAAATCAAGATTTTTGTCATTCTTTCTCTTGCTAGATGTTGACGAATGTGCCATTCTTGAAGAGAACGAATGTGATCTGAACGCCATGTGCACTAACACTGAAGGATCCTATGTCTGCCGCTGTAAAAGGGGGTACACAGGGGATGGCAAAAACTGCACAGGTAAAACATTTTTGTGATAGTCAGAGTGGAAGGATTTACATACGGTCAATACCTGGATTATGAGGGATTTTGCTTGCCTTTCTAGATTATTTAATCACTGAAATAAGCATCTATTTTCACCATTATTTTGGGATTCTTTCCCTTCTCTTTTGCCCATGGAGTAACAGTGATATCAGTTTTACTTTTTTAAACCAATGGATATTAAGAGCTACTTAATGAAACTACGTATTGGTATGTGCTCTTTGAAAAAATAGCCTAAATTTTTCAAATTCGAAATTTGTAATCAGCCTCACTCTTCTCCATCCTTAACCATCCTTGTTCCCTTTCGGTTTAATTTGCTATCACTTCTTTGGTGTTTTCCTTCCTTAGTAAACTATTATTTTTTTGGATAGAGGGGGTAAGTTTCTAAAGAAACTGTGGTGCTGCGTCGGTGGGAAGTATAACAATATAATTTGGTTTCATCAGCTGGGTTGATAATGTGAATTGGCCACCGTAAAGAGATTCAAGAGCTGACGTTTCGAGCGTTAGCCCTTCGTCGGAGCGAATCGAAACGCTGACAGGGCACCTAACCCAAAAAGATTTTTTTCGCTACAATAAACCCTTGCACCAGTTCGAAACACGTTACACCTTTTGTTTCTCCTTTTTGCCAAATGCTGACTATTTATAGCATTAAAAGGTTACGAAAAACTGTACGTTATTTGGTTCACGACCGAGTCAGAAGGGGCGTGGGTCTATTCCTGGGCCGAACTGATTTGCATCGCATCAAGTCTTTGTAAACATCCATGCAAATCAGTTTGTGGCGTCAACCCAGGAATAGACCCACGACCCTTCTGACTCGGTCGTGAACCAAACAACGTAAAGTTTTTCGCAACTTTTAAATGCTATAAATAGTCCGCATTTACTGAAAAGGAGAAACGAAAAGTGTAACGCGTTTCGAACTGGTGCAAAGGTTTGTTGTAGCGAAAAAATATTTTGGGGTTAGGTGCACTTTAACGGTAATTTGGTCAGTCACAAAAAAATGACTCAAAATATCGTGGCATCCTTTAATCAACATAGATTTTGACGAATGTGCAAGTGCTGAGGAAAATGAATGCGACCCCAACGCTTTGTGCACCAACACCGATGGATCCTATGTCTGCCGATGTATCCGAGGTTACGAGGGTGATGGTCGAAATTGTGCAGGTGTGCATTGATATCTTCCGCTGCTTGTTGTAGATGTACACAACGGAGTTTTCGTGCTGTGGTAATCTGTATTATATTGCTTTTATCCCATTTATCTATTGTTTTCATTCGTATTTCTTGTTTCTTTAGCTGTCATATCCGGCTGTTCTCCTTCTTGTGGCCAAAACGCGTTTTGTCAGGAAGATAGCGATCCACCTGTGTGTGTTTGCAATCCAGGTTTCCAAGGAGACGGACAAAATTGCACAGGCAAGAACGATATGTTTTTTTCTACATTTAAACAATTCCAGTGAAAATATAATACAAAATAATAATAACAAGAGCGTGCTACATTCCCTCAGATGTTGACGAGTGTTCAAGTCCTGAAACAAACGAATGTGACCTGAACTCAATGTGTACCAACACTGAAGGGTCCTATGTTTGTCGCTGTAAAAAGGGATTTGCAGGAAACGGTACAAACTGTACAGGTAATAAATTTTTGTTTGTTTCATGCAGTATTTGAGAGCTCGACGTCAGTATTTTCTCTTTATTTTGACACCAATTAATTGGTTTACCGTGATAGACTGGCATCAGTATAGAGTGAAATAACCAATGATGGACAAACCATGCTCATAAATAAGAATCTTTCCCTCTCATTTCCATGAAGATATTGATGAGTGTGCTGCTGCTCCGACAAATGAGTGCGACTCCAACGCTCTGTGCACCAACACTGAAGGATCCTATGTCTGCCGTTGTCTTATTGGATACGAAGGAGACGGAAGGACGTGTATAGGTAAAGAGGACCTTTTCTTGTCTTTAACTTCGTCGTGTGTTACGTTCAGTTCAAAAGCCATAAACTACCTGGGATACATGGACTTATGTTCTTTTAATATGTCTTTTTTCTGTTTCCAGATAAAGATGAGTGCGCTAGTAATGAAACAAATGATTGTGACCCCAACGCTCTATGCACTAACACTGAAGGTTCCTACGTCTGTCGCTGTCTTAGTGGTTACCAGGGTGACGGTAGAAACTGCACAGGTAAATAACTTCATAACGTCCTCGTTCTATTGACAGCGTCCAATGTCATTGCACTTGAAGACATAGCTGTTTTACACTTTCAGCTGTAGTCACTGGCTGTTTGCCATCTTGTGGTCCAAACGCGGCTTGCCAGGAACTTGGCGAAACCCCTGTGTGTGTTTGCACTCTTGGTTTCCAAGGCAACGGATACAACTGCACAGGTTGGTAAAATTGTCTAATATGCGTTTGTGTGATTTTTAAAAAAATGTACGAGACCTAAATTAAATGTGGCTGTCCAGGAAAAGGAATATGATGGACTCAAGAGCAATACCCAAACCCTGTATAAATTTATCTTTTTCATTAAATTTAGACATTGATGAATGCGAGAATGTTGAGACAAACGAATGTGATTACAATGCTCTGTGCACAAACGTTGAGGGATTCTACATATGTCGCTGTCTTAGCGGATATGAAGGAGATGGACGATATTGCACTGGTAAGGTCATTTGAGATATTCGAAGTTTATCGAAAAGCAACTTGCAAATTTAACGATTATACCTCCGGTCGACATAAGTCAACTAACTCTGCAACCATATTCCTGACACTCAATTATTTTATTTTACACTCACTAAAAAGAGGATAACGATTTATGCAATAATCCAAATTATGGACGCATTTTGATTGGTTCCTACCTATGATCTATTAATGGACACACACACTGATAACGTCAAGCTTTTTATTTTTTGTTTCTTTGTTATAAAACAGATAGATTCCATGTTATCGTACGTCTGTTCAGTAATAGATTACAGAAGACGTCAAAATGTTATAAGAACGTTAGTGACACACTCCGCTATCACCTCGCGTGCCACTTTTTTGCTCTTACCACATTTTGACGTCATCAGTGATCTATTACTGAACAGACGCACAGCAACATGGAATCTAATTGTTAAATGGAGGGCATTCACGTAATAGCCGCCATATTAGCGAACCTAAAGAATTTTAACTGACTTCGTTTATTTGGTACACCAACACTGGACTAAGTGAATGCGCCTTATATCAGTTCCTAGATCCGTAAACGTTGGCGCGCCTTCCACCGTCAACAGAATTAATAAAACGGCTCAAGATTGCAGTCCCGATTCATCGTGGAAATACAATATGTTGCTTGTTTTTATGTGTAACCTTGTGTGAGTGAAAAGCATTTTTCTCGTCAATTGCAGATGTGAATGAATGCGAAAATGACCAGTTAAATGACTGCGGCCTCAACGCTCTCTGCACCAACACAAACGGCTCATATTCCTGTCGCTGTAAAGTTGGTTACCAAGGTGATGGCGTAAACTGTTCAGGTAAAGTTTCACTTGAGACCTTAGCTGTTTAAATGTTCTATTCTTTATCTCAGTTTTTAACACGCACGAACATGAGCTAATCTCTTGTGAGTGTTTGAAAAGCGAATTTAAAAATTGAGTTTTGACTATTTTAAAAAGATGCCCGATATTTAAGGGCAACATTTATCGTCGATTTGTGGACTTGATGCAACGGCCCACATTTTTTCCGTCATAACGTGACGCTTGAGGGTAGTCGCAGTGGGGTGATGGTTTTCTTTTTGAATCGAGTCAACGCGTACCAAGAATAAAACGTACTCGCTAATGAGTATGTGCACACAGTCACTTGAAAGTATTACATACATTATTTACGTTCGCGTAGGAAATTAGTTTCATTTCCTTACCGAAACGCATTCACACAAACTAGAGACCAGTTTGTTTGATTACGGAGGGTCCAAACCCCTGGCAAGGAGTTTAAATTAGTACTTAATTGGTTTGTTTGCAATTTTGAAGTTCCCCATTTCTGTGCAGATATCGACGAGTGTGCCAATGATGAAACAAACGAATGTGATCCCAACGCCTTGTGTACCAACACGGAAGGTTCCTACATCTGTCGATGTCTCGAAGGCTACGAAGGAGATGGGAGAAACTGCATCGGTGAGATGATTTTTGAAAGATAAATTAAGGCCAATCCACTCGCTTTAAAGGCTTAAACGTTGGTGTTTGATCATCTTTTCAATTCAAAGAACTCCCTCCTGAACAACAAATACACAAACCCGTAAAGTGTTTGATAGAAAAATAAATGGCGGGAATGTTTTTGAGATATAGGAATTCCTCGTCGTAGGATAAAAAGATTCATCGGTGACGATTTCCTTCTACGTTTATTCAGTTTCCGCGTTTTCTTTAATATTGCATATATTTTAATATTAATCATTGAGTTTTATTTTGCAGTTCGTGACTGTTATCCTAAATGCGGTGAGAATGCTAAATGCGTGGATGATGATGATGTGTTACCGTACTGTTCGTGTTTCAGAGGATACACAGGAGATGGTTACAATTGTACAGGTAATATCCTTGAATCACTTACAGCTAGAACAAAAATAGAGCAAACTGCAAACCTAATAAATTCGAATTACCGTAAAGTGCCTGTTACAAGCCTTGGACTTTGTAACTGGAGGAGCTTACTAAGGGCTTATAAGCGGTACGACAACAATCGGTTGAAACTGATAAGCTGACAAGAAACGACGTTAAGGCCGTGATGATTATTATCTTGCAAGAAGTCTCCTTTGGTTTTACGATCGATTTGAGAATTTAAATAAAACCGATGTGCTTTCCACAGTACGTTTTACCTTAAAATTGATTATATTTATATCTCGATAGCTGTGCAAGAAAAGCAAGTGATCAAAAACGTCACGATCCTGTACAACAATGCTAAAATATCTGATAATATTACCAAAAGTGATCATCAAAAGTATTAATCCAATTTTACGCTGTGCAAAATACAAAACCTCTATGTTCTCCCAATACCTAGCCGACGAACAGCGCTTTCCTAGGATAGCAATATTCTTTCTTTCGTTCCGCCTGTTACAACCACTCTATTCCGCCAACACCTTTGTGTTTATTACAACTATTGAATTTTTCAAGAGAACGTTCTTCAACCATTTTGAAGACTATAACCAATTAATTGTTAATCTTTTGTGCAGATGTAAACGAATGTGAAAATGGAGGAAACTCTTGTGACGTAAATGCGCAGTGTTCTAACACTGCGGGAAGTTACGTGTGTCAGTGCATCCAAGGGTTTAGTGGCGACGGCAAGACATGCATAGGTAATGCACCTTACCGTACGAAGTCTCTTTTTAATATTTGATAAAAACATATATTACGAGATACAGTGTTTCATTGCATTTCCAAACACCAATAAGACAGTTGAGAATACGACGCGCAGCGGAGTATTTCTTTTAAATGTTTGGAGTTGTGATGAAACACCCCCAAGTGTTTGATTTATCTTCTCAATCAAAACTAAACCTTCGCCAGATTTCCAAAGCACTGTAACATTCTGATTTCCTCCGTTTTAACTTGAATTATGAACGACTTTGAGAACCATAGTTAGAAACCTATCCGGTTTATGGGCATTTCGATGATGTTAAACTGGCATTAGTTTTCTCTTTCTTCATGCTGAAACAAACTTTGCCTTACTTTCACCAGATCGAGACGAATGTATGGAAAACAACGACACGTGCGCAGCTAATGAAAAGTGTGTAAACACGATTGGATCTTACTCGTGTAATTGTGTCCCTGGGTACACTGGAGAGACAGGGAATTGTCAAGGTGATTTATCTTTTCTTACTCACGGAAGCTGGTGTGTCTTCTATCGATACCCGCATTGTCCAGCATATGACACACTTACCTCTTCGACCTTGAGGGCGTCGTGGTTTTTACCACTTCCATCCGCCTTGTGGTGATATTGAGATGGATGGAAGCTACTCCCCCCTAGTAGTGTTTGTTTATGTAGCCATCTTTTTCCACCCCGCCCGTTGAATGGACCAAGGAGCTTTGCGTCTGCCTATGGGCCTCGGAATTCATTGCCGTTTTTCTACCAACTTTTGGCCTTTGTACACCCGTACACCACGATGAGGCACATCCGAGGAGAAGGGAACTGTGACATCTCTGGAAGCTCCGACTGTCGTTGTGGATTTCTTTCTTTCACCTTAACATATCACCCGCTATTATCGTTACATGTGCAATACATAGAATTGTGGCCTTTTGTTCAGGCGATTGGAGGTTATCACGAATAGTTCACCTCTAACCCATAAGGAAGTAAATTTCAAATCTGCTATGTGGTAAGAACCAAATGACCTTCGTTTGTCTTCTTCACTAAGATAATAACTCTATCCCAACGTTTCAGACATCAACGAATGTTCGACATCTGAAGAAAACGAATGTGATTCAAACGCTGTATGTAACAATACTGAAGGATCCTACATCTGTCGCTGTCTCAGTGGTTACCAGGGTGATGGACGAAACTGCACAGGTGAATATTTCTTGTTTTTTTTTCTTTTGGCATTGTCTTCTGGATCATTGAATATTTAGCATTTTTAGTACAAGGCTTAATTTTTAGTCTCCTTTCTTCACGGCTAACGACTTAGCCGCCATCAATGGATTCACCTTTGGTAGTTTACCAAGGTAAAATCACCAAAGAGATAACAATAAACTGAGATGACTACAGCATATGAAACAATTCATAACTGAACTGCGGATGTAGATTAAAGTAAGAAATAAGAATGATTAAAGTGAAAGAGAATAATTAATGTGGGAAACTACTTAATTGGAAATTCACTGCGAAGATCATTTCCCACTTTAATAAAATGAAAAGAAACAAGGGCGGTTTGGAATGAGGAAGATTGAGAAGGATTGTAATTTTAGGTTGAAAAATTTAGGCTAAAGTTTTTAAGATGTGCCACCCGTGACAGGGCTCCTTTAATCTTTGTAACCGCCCTGTTTTGTTCTCGATTACAGACATCGATGAATGTGCAAACCCTGAAACAAACGAATGTGATCCCAATGCCGTATGTAACAATACCGAAGGCTCCTATATATGCCGCTGCCTGAGTGGATATCAGGGCGATGGTAGAAACTGCAGTGGTAAATAAATATTTCATTCGCTTATTTGGTTGTGTCAAATACTGCACAGATTAGAATCATTACTGTTTTAACCTTTCAGCTGTAGTCCCTGGCTGTTCTCCATCTTGTGGTCCAAACGCAAGTTGCCAGAAACGTGGTAGATTTTCTGTTTGTGTCTGTAATGTTGGTTATCAAGGTGACGGATACAACTGTACAGGTTGGTCTAGTTTATCAAAATGATTTTACTTTATCAATATGTTATGTTCGGTCTTATCAGTGGCGTAAATGATGGTCAAATCGTGTTCAATCTTTAGTTATAGACATCGATGAGTGTGAGAATGACGAGCTCAACGAATGTGACCCCAACGCTCTGTGTACCAACACTGAAGGATCATATGTCTGCCGCTGTCGTGAAGGATTTCAAGGAGACGGAAAGACGTGTGCAGGTAGGCAGCTTGTCAATTTGTTTCATAAAGTAATTATTATAGTCAAAATACATAATTTTGTGAAAACCCTGCAGTTACTTATTTCACTCCCAACAACAGTACAAGTCAAGTCACGTCACTTTATTTAAACTCGGTAAAAACATCAGGCATATAACTAATAACCTCTCTAAAATCTATTTTACATAGTAAACAACAATATAATAAAGCTTTGTAAACAATACAATCAGGTGTTACCAAAATTCGATCGTTTCGCTTCCCTTCGTAAGTTTTAGCTTAATCCCACTATCCGTCTTTTGTTGGACATTGCAGATACCGATGAATGCGCAAGCGCTGATAGGAACGAGTGTGACGCCAACGCCAATTGTACCAACACTGAAGGATCCTACATCTGTCGTTGCCTCAGTGGCTACCAGGGTGATGGCACAAACTGCACGGGTAAATATTTGTCTGATGCAACTACAGCAATATGCTTTTCGTAGTAATGTTAATATTTATTAGACGGGCAGCGATGAGCTAATGTTGAGTGTATGTTGATTTGTATCAATGTGAATACGATAATTATTCCATGCTCTTTCATAAATTTATCAGGTGATACTTGCAAAGTTATCAGTTTGGTGAGTTAAAGGCAAGCCCGTTGCGGGTTAAACAATAATTCTAACCCATTGCCCTTATTACATCAATTGCAGACGTTAATGAATGTGCAAGCTCAAACGAATGCGACCCCAACGCCCTGTGTACCAACACTGATGGATCTTATACTTGTGGCTGTCTTCTTGGGTATCAGGGTGATGGCATAAACTGCGCAGGTATTTAATTCATTACAGTTTTTGGTTCAAATACTTGTCCACTAATTCACTGATTAAAATCTCTTAATTGTTCATCTGCCTGGTACATGTATCAACACGATATAATTTTTTTTTAGACATTTCTCTAGTAAGGACCAAATATTTGCAGAGGTAAAAAGCTTATTCATTGCGATGTCCATCTTATTTTCTTTTATTGCAGACGTCGATGAATGTGCAAGCCTTGAAACAAATGAATGTCATGTAAACGCTCTATGCAACAACACTAACGGTTCCTACATATGCCGATGTCTTGGAGGTTATGAGGGCGATGGAATAAACTGCACAGGTAAACAAATTTTTAACTGTTTTTTTTTTCAAATATTCACAACCTAAAGCAAAATCGCTTTGTTAAAGTAATGTAAGGAAATTTCAACAAAATACGGTTTCGGGGCTTTCGACATAATGCAAAAGAAATCTCGCTTCAAAATGACTACGTTGAATTTTCGCCGAAATTACAATGCTACAAAATTTCGCTTTGCTTCGCGGAACCCTCGAGTAAAAGTTCTCGGCACTTGCAGGTCAGCTGTGCAAGTAGCCATCGTTAAGCTTATCTGCGTACTTTTTAGCTTAATTCCCATGCCCATCTCTTGTTGGGAATTGTAGATACCGATGAATGCGCAAGCGCTGAAAGGAACGATTGTGATGCTAACGCCCAGTGTAACAACACTGAAGGATCCTACATCTGTCGCTGTATCACTGGCTACCAGGGTGATGGTACGAACTGCACAGGTAAATATTTGTTTGATGCAGCTTCAGAGATAAGCTGCAGGTAAGATAGGCTGAAACAATTATGGCTGATGAACAAGACGATTACTCGTACATTCAACTGAGAACTTCGTTTACATTCGATTTTGCTTGCCGGAACTCAACATTTATCTTCCTTATATCATTAATTTTTAACAGATCGCGACGAATGTACGGAGAAGAACGACACATGCGCAGCCAATGAAAAGTGTGTGAATACGATTGGGTCATACTTGTGCGACTGTGTCCCTGGTTACACTGGAGAGGCAGGGAATTGTCAAGGTTATGGTTTATTCTTTCTGTCGCATAAAGTAGCAACACTTTTTCGTATTAACACTTTAGCGTGTTTGTTTGTTTGTTCACCTCCTCCTAAAAAATTTCAAACTGCCTTCTTCCAGCCCTCTTGTTAAGGTTACACCTTCATCCGAATATCCCATGTTTTGTTTTAATTCAGACATTGATGAATGTGCAAGACCTGAAACAAACGACTGTGATCCTAACGCCTTTTGTAACAATACTGAAGGATCCTACATCTGTAGTTGTAGGAGTGGATATCAGGGTGACGGAAGCAGCTGCAATGGTAAACCATTTTCGCGTTTTATTTCTAGCTAAAGATAAATGCTAAGCAAAGCAAGGATATTGCAGTAGAACCCCTCCTTCCCGGCGGACAGCTCTATAGGAAGAAAGAAAACTTCTCTGTTAATGACAGTTCACTTTGTCCAAACTTTCGTAATACATTCGAACAGGTGAGAACATTCTAAGTGTCAGTATTTCAGAGGTAGAGTTTAATTTTGGCCTCTTTTGAACCAAGTGAACTGTCCATAATAGGAAGATGTCCGTATTACACACGTGGAGTTGATATGAATTTTAGTCTCTTTTGAACCAAGTTAACTCCTCGTAATAGAAAGGTGTCCGTATTACATATGAAGAGATGATATGAATTTTAGTCTCTTTTGAACCAAGTGAACTGTCCATAATAGGAAGGTGGCCGTATTACACATGTGGAGTTTATATAAATTTTTGTATCTTTTGGACAAAGTGGACTGTCGGCGATAGAGAGATCTCAGTATTATAGAGACAGAGTTTATATGAATTTTGGTCTCTTTTGGACAAAGTGGACTGTCCGTGAAAGAATAGGTCTCAATATTATAGAAGTAGAGTTTATATGAATTTAAGTCTCTTTTTGACCTAATTAACTGTCAGTAATAGGGTAATAGGAAGGTGTCCATATTACACAGATAGAATTAATAGGAATTTTAGTTTCTTTTGGAAAAAGTGAACTGTCCATAATAGGGAGGTGTCAGTATCACACAAGTAGAGTTTGCATGAGTTTTGGTCTCTTTTGGGCCAAGTTAACTGTCCCTAATAGGAAGGCGTCCGTATGGAGCAGGCACTCTAGCCTGTCCATTTGGTGGCCGTTTAAAGGAGTTCCACTGTACTATACTTTGCGTGGTAGATCGCTGGCTATTGCGTCAAATTGTTGATGTAGTGGTTTACACCATACTTTTTGCGTTGATTTGAGAGAACAATGTTGACCACAGCAACTAACGCCAAATAGACGGGAGTTACAGCTTAAGGCATCGGCGGTCGGTCCATACACGCCTTGTGAATACCTCGCTATTACGCACACCTGTTTATTACAGACTGGAGCTGAAGTCCTGCTATTATAGACCTCCCTCTGTTACTGTCTCCAAACTGTCGTCCCAGGTGTATCTGTGCTCGTTAACAAGACTTTCGATTTTATTGGTCTTATTTGTTTAGACATCGACGAATGTGAAACTGGAGAGAACTCTTGTCACGACAACGCGCTGTGTTCCAACACCGCGGGTAGTTACCTGTGTCGGTGCATCCGGGGTTTTGAGGGCGATGGCAGGACATGCATAGGTAAGTCATGTTACATTTTCTTACTTCAACACTTGTTTATGCGATTTTCAGTTATGTTGTGTTGGCGACATCAAAACGTGAGTTTTCTGACGCTATGTCGTTGTGTTGCCAGTGGGATTAGAGTCAATTAGGTTAAATACACAAGACAATCTTATCTCAGAGCTCAAATTTATTATAAATGACGTAAGTGTGAACCAGGTTATACTAACAGGAATAGAGGGGGTAAGTTCTAAAGAAACTGTGGTGTTGCGTCGGTGGGAAGTATAGCAAGATAATTTGGTTTTATCAACTGGGTTGATAATATGAATTGGCCACCGTAAGAGATTCGAAAGCTGACGTTTCGAGCGTTAGCTCTTCGCTCCGACGAAGGAACTGAAGGTGCCCATCTTTAATTTGGTGACGGGTGTTTGGCCATGACATAGCTGCTAACAAGACAAGCTTTTCGGAATGGACGATGCGATAACTGCTCTAGTTTAGGCCAGGACTAGGTCGAAACTGGTTATAATTTGGTGATAGAGTAATTGACACTTACCAAATGCTTAATCGTTAAATTTCGCACTGTCTTGCTTGCGGTTAGCTTTATTTGTTGGGTAAAACAGACTAAGAAAGTCATCTTTCATAATGAAATTTTGTGTGGATTTGGCGGATCAGTCTGGTAGTGTAGGAGTGAGATAGAGATGTTGGCATGCCAGAAGCTGAGGTCTCGGTTCTGGTCATTGACGAACAATTTTTCTTTCTTTTTTGTAGTTAAAAATTCGATGATGGCCAAAAAAATTCGAAAAAAAAGTGTCGAAAAATGGCATCGACCGCTTACGAAACGGACACGGGCTTCGAAGTAATGCGAAATAAATTTCGCTTCTAAAATACTTCGTCGAATTTTCGTCTCAGCGTACTTTTTAGCTTAATTCCCATGCCCATCTCTTGTTGGGAATTGTAGATACCGATGAATGCGCAAGCGCTGAAAGGAACGAGTGTGATGCTAACGCCCAGTGTAACAACACTGAAGGATCCTACATCTGTCGCTGTCTCAGTGGCTACCATGGTGATGGCACAAACTGCACAGGTAAAAATTTGTTTTACGCAGCTTCAGAGATAAGCTGCAGTGAAAAAAATTGCCGCTAATGAAACAGACGATTACTCGTACATTCAACCAAAAAAATAATCGATTGCATGCGATTTTTCTTGCCAACACTCAACACTTCTTATCTCATTATTTTTTAACAGATCGTGACGAATGTACGGAGAAGAATGACACATGTGCAGCTAATGAAAAGTGTGTGAATACGATTGGATCATACTTGTGCGACTGTGCCCCTGGGTACACTGGAGAAGCAGGAAATTGTCAAGGTTATGGTTTATTCTCTCTACCACATAAAGTATTAACACTTTTTCGTTGGTTTTCCTGTTAACATGCCATATGAACTCTAGTATCCCTACTACTATCGCGTTTGTTTGTTTGTTTTTCACCTCCTCCAAGAATAATTCAAACTGCTGTCTTCCAGCCTAACTTGATAAGGTTACACCTTCATCCGAATATCCCATGTTTTGTTTTAATTCAGACATTGATGAATGTGCAAGGCCTGAAACAAACAACTGTGATCCTAACGCCTTTTGTAACAATACTGAAGGATCCTACATCTGTAGTTGTAGGAGTGGATATCACGGTGACGGAAGCAGCTGCAATGGTAAATTATTTTCGCGTTTTATTTGTAGCTAAAGTAAATGCTAAGCAAAGCAAGGATATAGCAGTAGAACCTCCCCTTACCGGCGGACAGCTGTAGAGGAAGAAATAAAACTTCTCTGTTAAAATGACAGTTCACTTTGTCCAAACTTTCGTAATACATTCCGACAGGTTTGAGCGTTCTAAGTGTCAGTACTTTAATTTTGGCCTCTTTTGAACCAAGTGAACTATCCGTAATAGGAAGGTGTCCGTATTATTTATGAAGAGTTGATATGAATTTTAGTCTCTTTTGAACCAAGTGAACTGTCCGTACTAGGAAGGTGTCCGTATTACACATGTGGAGTTGATATGAATTTTAGTCTCTTTTGAACCGAGTGAACTGTCCATAATAGGAAGGTGTCCATATTACACAGGTAGAGTTTATATGAAATTTGGCCTCTTTTGTAGTAAGTGTACTGTCAATATGTTGGAAGTGTCCGTATTACACAGGTAGAGTTTATATAAATTTTTGTATCTTTTGGACAAAGTGGACTGTCGGTGATAGAGAGATCTCAGTATTATAGAGACAGAGTTTATATGAATTTTGGTCTCCTTTGGACAGAGTGGACTGTCCGTGATAGATAGGTCTCAATATGATTTAGGTAGAGTGTATATATGAAGTCTCTTTTGAACCAAATGGACTGTCCGTAATATGGAGGTGTCCATATTACAAGGTAGGGTTTTAGGTTCCATTGGTCTCTTTTGGACCAGGCTAACTGTCCGTAATAGAAAGGCGTCAGTAATGAAGAGGTTCGACGGGCGCTCTAGTCTGTCCCTTTGGTGGCCGTGTTAAGGGGTTCCACTGTATTATACTTTGCGTGGTTGTTCGCTGGCTATTGCGTCAAATTGCTGATGTGGCGGTTGACACCTTCCTTCTTAAAAGTTTTCTCGTGTTGATTTGAGAGAACAACGATGACCTCAGCAATTAACGCCAAATGAATGGGAGTTACAGCCTGAGGCATCGGGCGGTATAACGCACACCTGTTTATTACAGACAAGAGCTGAAGTCCTGCTATTATAGACCTCCCTCTGTTACTGTCTCCAAACTGTCGCCCCAGGTGTATCTGTGCTAGTTAACAAGAATTTCGATTTTATTGGTCTTATTTGTTTAGACATCGACGAATGTGCAACTGGAGAGAACTCTTGTCATGACAACGCGCTGTGTTCCAACACCGCGGGTAGTTACGTTTGTCGGTGCATCCGGGGTTTCGAGGGCGATGGCAGGACATGCATAGGTAATTCGTGTTGCTAAATTAAACAATATAATTTGGTTTTATCAACATTCGCTCCGACGAAGGGCTAACGCTCGAAACGTCAGCTCTTGATTCTCTTTACGGTGGCCAATTAACATTATCAACCCAGTTGATAAAACCAAATTATATTGTTATACTTCCCACCGACGCAGCACCACAGTTTCTTTAGAAACGTGCCCCCTCTATTACTAAATTAAAGTTTGTTTCCTCAACACAGCCCATGAAAAAGGCCTATTATGAATTTGTACTCTAAGGTTTAAAGAACGTGACCTTGACCTTGTTCACACTAGCAACACAACGGGATGGCGCCAGAAACTTCGTATAGCGACCTTTAGGTGCCACCAACACAAGTGTGAACCTTCTTATACTAATAAGGGTTTTGGAGTGCTATTTGTGCTGAAGGTGGCTATCTTTAATTTTGTGACTGGTGTTCGGTCATGAAATAGCTACTAACTCATTCAGTAACTATACAAATGAACTTTATAACAAAAATTGTATCAACATGATTGAGACTAACTCATTGTGTGGCCGATCGGCACTTAATGTGACTCTTGGATAACTTTTCAACAGATCGTGACGAATGTACGGAGAGAAATGACACATGCGGAATCAATGAAGTGTGTGTGAACACGATTGGGTCTTTCTCGTGCAACTGTGCGGCCGGATACACTGGAGAGGCAGGAAATTGTCAAGGTTACTTTACTGTTATTTGTTTTGGAAAAGGCGCAGAATCCGATTGTACCGGTTTTATTCTACCTAAGCTCCTTATTTCTATTTTTTTTTCACACAGTCTTTATTAAGGGTTTAGCTTTAGCTACAATGTAGAAAAAAAGATAATGTCTTGCACGTTTGCATTTCTTACTTAAATCTGCAGATGTCGATGAATGTGCAAGTTCTGAAACAAACCAGTGTGATCCCAACGCTTTGTGTACAAACACCGAAGGGTCTTATGTCTGTCGTTGTCTCACTGGATATCAGGGTGCTGGGAGAAACTGCACTGGTAAATAATTTAATGAAAAATAACAAGCAAAAAGACTATCTGGTAGATATACATCCTCGGAGACCCAGGGGCGAAAATTTACAAGAAGTCGCAACAGTGCCCCTGTGATGCTACACTTAAACGACCAGTTCCACGACCCATGCTTGCCTCTGATTGGCCACAAAAATTTTTGTGGCCAATCAGAGGCAAGCATTCGTATGGTTCGTAGAACTGGTCGTTTAAGCGTAGCATCACAGGGGCAATCTTGCGACTTCTTATAAACTTTGGCCCCTGGGTCTCCGAGCGTCACCTATTTCATAAATGGCTTCCAATTTTAAAACTTTCGACCCTGGGTCTCCGAGCATGGTATAAATTCTTTTGTATGCATTTTTAAAAATAGCCTTTCTAACCTAGTTTGAAAGTAAAAATTATTTTGATTTATCAACTCGGAAACGGGGTTAGAAAGAATTTAAAATTGGTATGCCATTTATAAAATGGGTCTATTTCTGAAACCTTTCCCAAGGAGGGACCAAAAAAAGTTCACCTATTGCGTTGTCCATTTTGCAGACGTCGATGAATGTGCAAGCCCTGAAACAAACGATTGCCATACCAACGCTCTTTGCAACAACACGAAAGGATCCTACATCTGTCGTTGTCTTCGTGGTTACCAGGGCGATGGTAAAAACTGTACAGGTAAATATTGTTTTTGATTATTCCGGCCTTTTCAAATATATTTACATCTTTAATCTACAGTGTTTTATTTCAGTAATGAATACGAAACTTTTTAGGACTTTCGGCAAAAATAAAAGAATTTCGCTTCGAGATGGCTACTGCGAATTTTCCCCAAAATATCGACATAGCTTTTTTCGAAATTCTTGGCTACAAGCCAGTATTTACAGAAAATGCATATTTAAAGAAAGAAAAGAAATGTAACAAATAGTCAAAATGTGTGCCCATTGACCAAAGTGATATAGGCTGTTATGTTGGTGACTGACACGTACAAAGAATAGACGCAAGAGTAGGATTGAGTGTTTAAGGCTACGTCCACACTAAGCCGGATAAATTTGAAAACGGCTTTTTCGCCTCGAAAGCGGATAAAATGTTCTCTGTCCAAATTATATCGTTTTCAAATTGTTTCGCCATCGATTTTGAAACGCTGCCTCACAAGAAACGCTTAATACATGCAAGGACATGCCGACATTGTCCGAGCAACGTTATTCTATTGTTTTGATGTCAGCGTTTTCAGAAAGTTCCGTTTTCGCCGTCCACACTAACACACCTAGCCAGCGTTTTCAAATTTATCCACCTTGAAGAGCGTTTTCAAAAAGTTCCGTTTTCGGTGACCGAAAACGCCGTTTTTGTGTGGACGGAAGGCCAATCCGGAGAAAAAATGTTGCGTTTTCAAATTTTTCCGGATTGGTGTGGACGTAGCCTAAAAGGTATAGTTCGTATTGCCTGTAAACGGAAGTGAAAGACAGGTTCATGAGTGAAGGTTCGCGAGACTTAGTGAAATTTCGAGCGAAACTTCTTTCTTTTCTTATTTTTCAGCCATCGTCACTGGCTGCTCTCCATCTTGTGGTCCAAACGCGAGCTGCCTGGAAAGTAGTAGGCGCCCCTTGTGTGAATGCAATCCTGGCTTTGAAGGTGATGGGCTTGTCTGTGCAGGTCAGTCCTCAACGATTTTTCTTCAGTTTCACGTGATTTGCAAAATTGATCAGTCTTGTATCAGGGAGTCTCATTAGCAGCCACTTTCTGAGATGCCACGTAACTCTCTCCCACAAAGAATTTTCATTACCTCTCTCTTGCTTCTAATTTCTTGGTAATAAACGATGATTTTGAGTCGTGCTTCGGTTTGGGAGAAATTTATTTCCCTGTATGCATCTCAACGCTTTCGTAAAGCGGATTTGTTTTCAGTGATTACTTCTATTTTTATAGATATCAACGAATGTGAAAATGGAGAAAACTCTTGTCACGTGAATGCACTGTGTTCCAACACCGCGGGAAGTTACGTGTGTCAATGCATCCGGGGATTTGTGGGTGATGGCAGGACATGCGTAGGTAATTTATCAACATTACAATTTCGATTCTTCATTGAAAGTAAGGGGCAATATTTATGAGGAAAGTCTTTTATTTGTGTCATGTTTTTAAATCATTAGTCTTCAATAGAACATCACCCCTTTATGCTAGATATATTAAAAGCGCTCCACAATAAGGGTTACAACGAAGTTCGTGAATTCCAAAATTTCTGAACGCTTGGAACTGCTGTAAACTCTTGTTTATACTCTGTCAACAGATCGCGACGAATGCACGGAGATAAACGACACATGCGCAGTTAACGAGAAGTGTGTGAACACGATTGGATCTTACTCGTGTAATTGCGCCCCTGGGTACACTGGAGGGGCAGGAAATTGCCAAGGTTTTTTGTCAGTTGTTGTTGTTGTGTTTATATTAAAAAACCAGGCGCAGAATGTAATTATTTTCTGTCAGACAGATATGGGGGCACCCTCGCCACCCTCTAATGTCCAGAAATATCACATCTTTAAATTTTAAAATCTGTCGACATAAGATGTGATTCTCGGGTTAATGTCACGTGTTATTCAAAGTGAAACTTGAATAAGGGAGAGCTGTTTTAAGGTGGACGCGTACGTAACCCGGCAGTTTACTTTGTTGTGAGGTATACGCTGAAAAGGAATGATCTATAGAGTGTTTTCGCTCATGCCACTTGCATCCATATTGCTTTACTGAAACAAAAGGAAGAATTTTCATGAAAATAGAGTTCAATTCCCAAAGGACTCTTCTTTGTTGTACTCCTCCAACATGACCGCCGTGACGTCACGCGAACACACTCTATTATAGACATTTTACCCGTCTTTCTCTCAGATATAATTGCTGTAGTAGCTTCACTGTCAAGCCTAACTAATAAAGGAAAATTAACTCTCACTGACAATTTCTGTCATCTTTACAGATATTAATGAATGTTCCAGACCGGATACAAACCAATGTGATTCTAACGCTTTGTGTAACAATACTGAGGGCTCTTTTGTGTGTCGATGTGCGGATGGATATCAGGGTGATGGTAGAAACTGCGCAGGTAATTTTTGTTGATGGGTTTCAAATCTCCAAAATAAGTCACATTTTGCTCTAACCCCATTAAGCCAATAAAGAAAGTGTCATTGTGATGTATAATGTTTCAGAGTCGTCAAAAGAAGTATCTTTAACAATAAGAAATTTCATCGATGTTATTTGCATATTTAATTTTAACAGACATTGACGAATGTGAAACTGGAGAGAACTCTTGTGACATGAACGCTCTGTGTTCCAACACCGCGGGAAGTTACGTGTGTCGGTGCATCCGGGGTTTTGTTGGTGATGGCCGGACATGCGTAGGTAATTAATCCCACCATGTTATTTAAGAAACAGTAATGAATACTGGTCACAAAAAACTGAATACATGAGGGCATCGCACAAGTCATGGTTCCCCAGTGTACAACCTGAACCTCCTGACATTGCCTCAGACAGTACGAAAACTCATTTCCATTCAACACCGTACAGACTACGCAGCAATGGGGTATACGTAATACGTTTTCGTAACTGGTTGATTTCCTTGAGGTGGGGTTAGAATGTCTTACTGTTTTGAAACTTTGATAATTTCATAAGGGAGTGCCGACACTAGACCATTACAGCGTGTTTTGTAAAACTGAATCTTCATTTACATGAATATCACCTCAGCTGCATGTTGACACCCAACTCTTGGTATACTTTTATCAACAGATCGCAACGAATGCACGGAGAAGAACGATTCATGCGCAGCTAATGAAAAGTGTGTGAACACGATTGGATCTTACTCGTGCAGTTGTGCCCCTGGGTACACTGGAGGGGCAGGAAATTGTCAAGGTTATTTTTCCACTGAATATACCATTAAATTATTCTTGTTTCCATCAGAAACCCAGATTGCCGTGGTTAAGACGGGCAACAAGAAAATTGTAAAATTAACTGAAGTACACTGTTTTGATGAACAGACGCTTGATTTGATCGGGTGGCCACTATCTCTCTGGAACCTCTATTTTTATTAGCCCTCTGTAAGCACTTTCTGTATTGTTTTTAGAAGCATTGTTGTGGCGTGTTATCTATTGTTTCAGAACGAATGACATGTCTCGTTCCGAGAGGCAGTGGGCGGTCCGATCTGAGTGCTGCTTTAATTAGAACACAGTTTGAATGGCCTGATTACATGGTGAATTTAGACTTTTCAGCTCGTGTGAGTTGAAGTAATCACTTGCCTGATTGAAAGTGCCGTAGTTGCCAAGCATAATATCCAATTAAACGACTGAAAAGTTGTCCTTGTTAAAGGGGCACAGTCACTATGAATAAAGTCAACTTTGGCAATGCAAACAATGGCCTTCAGATCAAAAGAAACCTTGAAATAGTTGTTTACTAAGGTAGAAAAACACGAAAGATACACCACTGAACTAGGAAGAATAAAGAATGGCTTTGAATGAAGAAGATTGAGAAGGATTGTAATTGACAAATTTGAAAAATCAATTTTAGGCTAAACTTTTAACCTGTGTCATCCGTGACAGAGCTTCCTGAAAGTTACTTGACTTTCGTTTCAGGGCGGCAAATATTTTTTTCCTGTGAAAGGACGTGTCCGACTAAGTAACCATTTTGATCGGACAAAACAGTAGAGATGTCGGACGTTATCTCACAGAGCTCCTCGGTAAAGCGTTGTCAGCGCAAAAAAATTACATTGCATTGGAAGGCGTAAACAATGGATCGGCCATTCTGTCCGTCTACAGTCGGGATTTCATCGGGCATTTTCAAATTGAAATTACTGTGAAAGTAGATGATCATCGCAGTGAATTTCCAATTTAAGCAATTTGAATTAAAGAAGCCTGAAAAACTCAGGGTTTCAACGGGATTTGAACCCGTGACCTCCGCGATACCGGTGCGATGCTCTACCAACTGAGCTATGAAGCCACACATTGGAAGTGAGGTCAATTTATTGCGTTCATATTTTCCCGGGAGGAGCGAAGTGACGATATGATATATGAAGATATATGAACTGCGGGTGTAGATTTCATATACTTTACGTACGTTCTTTATCACAGATATCGATGAATGTGCAAGTTCTGAAACAAACGAATGTGATCCCAACGCCCTGTGTTCCAACACTGAAGGATCGTATGTCTGTCGTTGTCTTAGTGGTTATCAGGGCGATGGTATTAACTGCACAGGTAAATAATTGCTATAAGCGTTCAATGTCGATTACCGCGTGAAAGCTCGAGCCCGAGTTGTCCGGGCGATGGGAGTTCTAGCTCTGATTGAGGTCATTATTGCCTCTGTCCATTCAAGTGTACAGATAAGCATTCCAGCGGATTTAATGCTGTAGTTAACCCTAGAATGACCTAACCGCCATTCAGAAGGAAAAAATATAATCTCAGTTGCTTAATACTACGGAAACCGGGGTACCTCCTTCATAATGGTACACTAGGCTCCAATGAAAACTTTCTGTTAATTACAAAAATCTGCATGATCCTGTCCCTCTTCTTAGTTAATCCTCTCTAATTTGAACCGTCCATCCCAAAGACCCACTTTTTCCCCTTTATTACAGACATCGATGAATGTGCAAGTTCTGAAACAAACGAGTGTGACCGCAACGCCCTGTGTTCCAACACTGAAGGTTCTTATGTCTGTCGATGTCTGAATGGATATCAGGGTGATGGTAGAAACTGCACAGGTAAAGTTTCGAAGTTATTTTCATTTGCTTTACCTGGCCTTTTAAAAAGTCTCATCATTTATTATCATTGAACCCTTTAGCTGTCGCCCCGGGTTGTTCTCCGTCTTGTGGTCCAAACGCAAGCTGTCAAGATCGTGTTGAAAGTCCTGTATGTGTCTGCAATCCTGGGTTTCAAGGCGACGGATACACGTGTACAGGTTGGTGCAATTTAAACCGAATGAAACTGATCTACCTTGAATGCCGTGTTCTGCTTGTAACCAAATGCATTCCACGGTGCTCAAAAGTTATTTTTTGTTATTTTTTTCAACGTGTAGACATCGACGAGTGTCAGAACGACGAACTTAACGAATGTGACCCCAACGCTTTGTGTTCCAACACTGAAGGGTCCTATGTCTGCCGCTGTCGTAGAGGGTATGAAGGAGATGGAAGAACATGTACTGGTAGGAATCCTATTTTTACGGAAACTCGTCGTCTTGCTTATGGGCGGATTTTTGGTCTCAGGGTGTTCCGAGCAAACTACCAATATTTTTTAGGTGTCAAGGTCTTCCATTTTTTAGTATTTCCTTATCTTTTAGGGGTTAAGAAAAACCCTGGTTGATCTCCTTTCTGCTTCATATGGGAGTCTCCCGGGGGTTGCTGCTTTACCCTGGCCCATGCATGTTTTTATTTGAACGCAAACATTAGACGTCCTAGCTAGAACAAATAGTGCTAGCGATACTTTGTTCACCAGCTTTCTAATATCCATTTCCTTTATCTTTTGTGTAGATGTCGACGAATGTGAAAACATAGAAAGCCCTTGTCATGAGAATGCGCTGTGTTCCAACACCGTGGGAAGTTACGTGTGCCGTTGCATACGGGGTTTTGAGGGTGATGGCAAGACGTGTATAGGTAATTCATTCTAGCATTGGTCATGAGTACCTAACTTTCTTGTGTTTTTCTGGTGAACTTATCTAACTTTATCTAAATTTGTGCTTACGAAAAATAAAAGTTCATAACGGTAATTAGCATGTATGTCGAATACTTCATATAATTTAAATGACACATCGCAAGAAAGCGTATAAATAACTAAATGACGAAGAGTAAAATAGCAAACAAATGAAAGTAATTCCACGAGAACACAATGGATTAGATACTTGTGATAATGCAATGAATGACGAATAACGATTCCTAGCATGGCGGCCTGTTTCGTACTGGTCATACCTTCAGGCCGTTGTGCCCCCTCATTATTCACACTTTCACACATCTGAATTCCAAGTTTCATCCGTTTCGTGGTTACTCAACGCTAAGGCATGCGACGACAACGTCAACGAGAACGTCGTGAACGCAGAAAAAGAGCTCTGCAAGTACATTACAAATCTTTGAACATTTATTTGCCGTCGTCTGCAAAGATTTTGCCCTCGTGAACCAAGACACAAGGGAATAACCATTCTATTTAGGATTTTATTTGTTAACTGTATTGTATTGTTCAGTCTTTTGTATCGGCTATTGTGTACCGGCGCACGAGGACAGAGCCTCTGCAAAATAGCAACGTGAAATAGCAACTTCAGAATATTTTAGAGAACGTAAATCACGACAGCTAAATTGACATTTTTCTGTTTGAAAACGCTGTCCTTGTATTTTTGTCGAAGCTACGTTTGTAAGCGATAGATACTCTGAAATCAGGCGTCACCCCCGCCGTCGTCTTCGACGCCATGCTGAATCCCCATAAAAACTTTGGGATGAATTTCATTTAGTAATTTCACAAGTGAAGTTACAAATTAACGTGAACTTTCCGCCGGAATTTGGCCGTCAATTGGTCACTTATTGCGTCATAAAAAAAACTATCTTTACAAGCCAAAGTTGCGCCGTCTGGTAGTCAGTTTTGCCATGATGGTGCAAAACTGACCAACCAGTCTTTACTGTGTTACATGTGAAATGTTTGCCGATAAACAACATTACTTTTGCTTTAATTTTCAACAGATCGCGACGAATGTAAGCAGAGCAACGACATATGTGCAGCTAATGAAGTATGCGCGAACACGATTGGATCGTACGCGTGCGTCTGTGCCCCTGGGTACACTGGAGAGGCAGGAAATTGTCAAGGTTATTTTTTCTGCTACTTTTAAAATAAAAGTAACCTAGTTATACTTTGAAATTAAACCACTGAACAAAAACCACATTTTTATACTATGTATTTTAGTGTAATACGATTAACAACAATACTTTGATAAGCTGTTATGGTAAACACTAGAGATTAAACCGCCTTCGAAGCTGAGCAAATGATATAGTAATAGTCTGTTGTAGGCTCGTTTAGCTGACCTTTAAGAAGCAGAAAAGAAAAGCAATTGTCCCGCTTCCTTTTCAATATTACACTGGCTTTAGCATTATGCTCAGCATGTTACTGTGCAGTATAAAAAACTAGACCTTTTGTACTTTCCCTGGAAGTAAGACTAGACCAGTAAGGCTAGTAAGGCTAGTCTTCTGCTCGCTTCTGGCATAAATAGCAGTTTCGAGAAATTTTGTCTCACAGAAGCGTAAAAGTAAGCGATGGTAACAATGTCAATGCTGAAAAGTGTTTCGACTTTTGATTCTTTGCCGTTACTTGCTTGCGGTACCGGCCATTTCGCAGTTGCGCTGTGAGCTGGGGCGAGTTTCAGTTTCATCACCACACGAAAGTCACGTTAAGATCTGTCATTTGACGAAATTTGGCGCTTTTAGGTTGAACAGAGACCAAGTTATGGACTTTGAAACATGGTTCAAGATCCACACAAAGATCTCCAGTTTTCGAAATAGTGTCCCCCAAAATCATTTATAAAATAACTGAGATACTACGCGCACTCTGATTGCTCTGTAACCTATGTTCTATTGTACCGTAAACTCCCGCTTCTTCCCCGCGTCCTGAATAAATAAAGAAATAAATAATAACTTTTTTTAAGTGTCAATGTATTAAGCACTACGCTTAACTGCGCGAGAGGGCAAAGGGTTAAATGACGTTTATTGTCTTGTTTTCGAGCCTCAGATGTTAAAAACATAAGAACACCCTTCTATAACAGACCCAGTGGAATCTTTATCCTCACTGGGTTTCTGGAAAATAGTCACCGGGTTGTCTTATTTCCCACTGGGACGGCTTATTTTATTTATTTATTATTATTTCTTTGCAAACAAAATACGCTGGGTCACACCGCACAGTTACTGGGTAAAATCAAAATATTCACTGGGTACTGGGGAGACTTAATTTCTGCTGGGTAGGGGAAAATAATCCACTGGGTAGGGTTTCAGTGGGTCTGTTACGGAGTGGTGCATAAGAGACGATTCTCGTAAAGCGATCATAATGCAAAAAGAGGTGCATCACTATTTTCCGCCTCCCACAGCTGGAGTGAATGAACTTGAGGGGGGAAAGAACAGAAAACACAGAACCTAAAGTAATGAAAAGGACGACGAAAAACAGCTTCTGTTTTCTCCAGCATGGCATAATATTTCAACTATCTTTTCATTCAAAATTCACTCGGAAATATTATTTGGACGAGAAAAAAGCTACCATATGTTGAAAAAGAGGTCGCGATAAAACTTTCGGCAAAAACTTTTATATGCGCTTGAATTCATTTGAGAACTTCCGTGCTTTCTGTGGTCTGCCAGCAAAAACCGAAGGAAATACGAGAAAACATATTTAGAATAAATTTCTGAGCATAATTTCTGGAACTAACCTTTATTCAAAGTTAACTTCGTCAGCCTGTAAACTTGCAAATTCTACGTGCAGCAATTAACTTTCGCGATAAATGACTCCAGTCACAATTTGCTGGATTCCCTCGACAAAGTTCTTTTATATCATATATTTCTATTTTCTTCTGTAAGCTGTTTATCTTTTCCTTCCCTTCTTTGTGGCTTTTAGGGATTTAAAACTTTAAAAATGTTTTCGTCGCGTCGATCTGTGGATTTTGAGGCTGAGCTTAACATGTGTTTCAATCTTTAGCCGCTGTGATTGGTTTCTCGCGAAACCCGATGATTGCGTTGAGAATAAGCGACTTAATCACGAAATCTAAATTTGTTTATTATTTCTTTGACAAACGTTTCCAATAGTTATTTCATTAAAGCAATAGACCACACTTACTAGGGGTTTACCCGCGGGATGTTGGGAGAACTCTCGAAAAGCTTTTAAATCACTCGCTAAGGGCTCGTGATTTACAAGCTTTTCGAGTGTTCTCCCAACATCCCGCGTGGTCTTACTACGACCATAAACTCCTAGAAAGTGTGGTCTATGGTTTAAATAAACTCTTAAACTTTTTTATCAGTTTTTTTTAATATCTGTAAAATCACTTTTGTTGCCCACAGAAATTATAAAAAAAGAGTTTATATGGTTTCTCACAATTTGAGACGTTTGTAAGGATTTTAAACCATGTTTCAAGGTCCATAACTTAGTCTCTCTTCGACCTAAAAGCATCAAACGTTCTCAAAGACCACTCACGTCGTGATCTTCTGTGTGAGGGTGCCAGCTTATCGATTGGTTAAAATTTGAAGCTCGTTCCAGTTGCCTAGAATTTTGCCTAGAATTTTATTTGCATTACTTCGCCCTATGTAAACCTGATATTAATAGATATTCATTTCAATTTCTCGTATCTGCCCCTGCCGAGGAAATCGTTTATAGCATCTCAATATTTTTCTAAGACCATGTCGATATCTTTCATTTAGAACAAAATAAACACACGGGTTCAGTGATGCGTTTGAGTAAAATACGAACTTGGCTGCAAAGCTCAAATGGTCCATGCCACAAGGGATTTTTTCATGCCACAGAAAGAAAAATAAAAAACCTAATATACCTACAGGTAATATGCAAATAAAAAACAAAAATATTATTGCTAAAATTTTCTTGATGATCTTGGCGTTCTCTTTTCTTCGGCTTTTCAGCAATGAAGACGAACAGTTTTTCCAAAAGGGTTTTTGTTTCTTTAAAACCCTGAATATTAGTGAATACAGAACGGTAATAATTGTTAAAGGAATGACGATCAGAACAGCCGATATTACCACAAAGTGGATTCTTAGAGCCCTTAGGGTATCGAATGCTGGCTCAAAGCTGAAGAAACAAATGCTGATTCCATTCAATCGCTGATGGCGCGCCATGTAAAAATAAATCATGTGTAGACCCATCGATATTAACCATATCAGTGCAATAACAAATTTTCTTCGTTTCCGAGTTATGATAGGCTCGCTAAAAGGTGAGACAACTCTAGTGTACCTGTCCAGTGTGATGGCAACAATGCTTTGTATTGAGACAGCGGTTGAGATCTCTTGCAAGAAGTAAACAAATTTACAAAGGGCTTCGCCAGCTTGACCATCGATTAACCATCCCTGGAAGCCGATGAAGATTTGCGTCATTTCTCGGGGCACGGCAAATGCAGAAAGCATTAAATCCGATACTGCCATGTTTGTGATTAGGTAGTTGGTCGTGGTTCTCATGTGCTTGTTTTTCACAACAATGGCGATAACCGCCGCATTTCCAAGAAGTGAAAGCAACATCAGAACAGTGTAACATGTTATTTTGATAGTTTTGGTGGAAATGGGATCCTCGTTGGCGAAAGGAACACATTCAGTTTCAGTTAGGTTAAGCCGGGTTGCATTTCCAAACGACCTGGCCATCATAGAGACACACACACAATGATATTACAACGAGGGTAGTGATTGTTCATTCTGACGCAAAAGGAAGACAAATAAACAACCCAGCTAGTAGGCGGCGACTTAATGATTGGTTTGTTAAACTGAATTACTTACAATCCAGAAAAGGTACAAACGTGATATATTGATGCAATTTATCATAAATTCAATTGTCTTTTTGTCATGCAGGTAAGCGTATAGTAATTGGTTATTGGTTTTTAGCAGAAAACCTTTATATCTACATAACAACACCACATGAAAGATAGACAATTTCGGGCACCAGCAGCGAAACATGATTTTTAAACTG
Source organism: Blastomussa wellsi (assembly GCA_947652115.1). Taxonomy (NCBI): domain Eukaryota; kingdom Metazoa; phylum Cnidaria; class Anthozoa; order Scleractinia; family Plerogyridae; genus Blastomussa; species Blastomussa wellsi. Next base: position 6,149,080 of record OX393566.1, on the reverse strand, counting down.
TTTTGCATTGCACAAACAGAACTACAATCGCTTTAGCTACGTTGATTAAAAACAAAACAGTTTTTTGGCTGTTATTCTGCAATTGATTATAAAATAGTCCTATTTATACTGTTTTCCTGTTAAATCTGTTAGTTTTCATGCTGAAATCGCAGCTTTTGCCTAAGTCTTTATTTGGCCTACGATTAACTTATGGTACAAATAGCCGTCTAGTGAGATTCAAAGTTAGAGCTTTTCGACAAGTTAAAGAGCTATGTCACGGTTTGTGTGTTTTGAACTCGTCATTTTCAATCAATCTCAATCTTTTCCATCGCTAACCATCCTTGTTCCTTTTTGGTTTAGTATCAACTCTTTGTTGTTTTTATTTCTTAGTCAGAGAGACCTTATTCGCTTGGACAGTTAGTTTTCCTATTATAAACCAAGTTATACCATCTAGCGAATTGTTCTTTTATCCATCTAAAAGTTATTCATTGCTAAACACTATTTAAACATGTAAAAGCAAGAATTCTCAAGATTGTCATCAAATGGCCTGTAATGGTGTATTAACATTTTCCCGTACGGGATGTGCAATTACGGGGACAATATACACCTAAGAGAAAAAGAAATGTTGCTACATTAGATAAAAAGCCCTTTTGTTACCAATATTGTTTTCTGTGACATGATCCGGCAGACTAATGGAGATAATTGGCCTTTTCAGCAAGCATGCAGTACGTCTTGTGGCAGCTGACGTCTCTACTAAAGTAAACCAACGGCCAAGGAGCCAAGCATGTGCTTAAATATTAAAACGTATAAAACATGATGAAAGTTTCAACCTTTAAGTGCCTCCAAGTTTAATCTAAATGTATTAACCGGAGAAAATTTATCAACAGAAAAATGTCTAAATCGATAACAAACACACAAACCAAATTATCTTTCACGCCTCCCTTTGAGTTTTTACCTCACGGAAGACTAAACTGATGATTCCGGTTTACTTTCAGCAAAATGGTGTTTTTTTTTCGTTTCTGAAACCAATAAATGCCATTTTGAAGGTTTTCGTTCGAATAGGTCACGAGGAGATAGATCATTTTACAATCTTCACGGCAAAGTAAATTTCCAAGGGTTGTATGTAAGCAGCTTTCTCAATTTTAAGACAATTTGTTCGATCAACATTCAAGTAGCTCAAGGATGTTTGCAGCTTCCCGTAGTTGCCTCGGCTTTTAACATATTGTTATGCAAATGTTGCGAGCTAACCCGCAAAAAAGAGCACCTATGCCGATTCAAACAAGGTATGGACATCACTCGCATAGTAAAAGATTACCATAAGCTCAAATCTTTGCCATGTTAAGGTCAATTGAGAGTGATCAAAAGAAGGTATTCGCTGACCAGTATCACGTGACCATATCGCGGGCTCAGGTTAACACTCCTCGAGGTTAATTTGACCGCTGACCAGGTATTGGTTTTTCATTGATCGTCATATACATATATTCTTTTCCTAGGGTTCTGGCAGGATTTTGTATTTTTTCATGGTCCTCCTCAACGGAATTTCTGCAATTGGAGTTGATGTTTAATTGTTTTGATTTATTTCTGGCTGTGAAGGCATTTTTACAAACGAGCGTGATGGGCCCCTGTAACGGAGCTCCGTTTTTAGGCTTGGAAAAATCTATTTGTTATACAAAACACTGTTTTGCTCTCTTTTCACATTTCAGTCGCTAAAATACCAGAGCACATTAATGAATTATGAAGATTACTATTTTTTTGATCGAAACACACTACCCTCACCCTTGATTACTGAACTATTTTTATATTATAACTTTCTTTTTGAGGGAACAGAGAACATACGTTAAAGGGGAATTATCACGCCATTTTAGCAAAACTTGAAAAAGCTAAAACTTGTCTTCGCTCAAAGGAAAACCATAAATAATGCTTTAGTTATATTACCGAGGACTATATTACTCCATTGAAACCGTTTACTGATGCCTGTTGCTATAGATGGCAAGGATGGAAGTGGATTGCAAATTGAAAAATATTGCCATTTTTTCAAATTCTCAAGCCATCTTTTGAAAAAAGAAAAGGGAAACCAACTAATATAGTTCGCCCTCCCTGTTAAATTTTCATGTGATATCTTCTTCACAATTCTGCTGGAGCATTTTTTGCACAAGTAAAGGTATTAAGTATTGACTTAAACACACAATTTACCTGAACATTCATCGTGACAATGCCCCTTTAAAATCAGAGGGAGAATTAATGGACTGAGGATCTTAACTGGGAGGAGGAGGGTAAGGTTAAGCAATGAAGTTGGCAGACAACTCCTGGCTATATTTTACGTGCGAACCTCGCGAGTGTTAACGGAGAGTCTCTTTAAAACCAACAGCCCTGGTCAAAACACTTGGGACATCAACGTAATAGCTGGCCAAAATGACGTATTTCTCCTCTTTCCCCGTCTCCACTCTCCTGCGCAATGTTGACGTCAGGCATTCAAATCGTTTTTTCATCATAATCAGCATTGCTTAGGAGAGGAGGGGAAAACTGCTATGGTCAGTTATAACAATATTGCCAAGCTTTCTTTCAGCACGTACGTTAGGATGTGGTTTCTATTAAAATTGGAACTACAAGAAAGAGCTTGGGAACAAACGCTACGGTCCATTTCACCTGTATACTTTTTTACCATTTTGTGCACACATCGGTGAAAGCGCGAAGAACAGTACACAAAGAGAACAAACAACTTGTAACAAAGGCCGCAGTCAATTCTGCAGTCTCTCTCGTTATAAGAACGTAACATACACTACAACTTCAAGTTTGCATCTCTTTCTTGTTCATTGATACAAAACAATGACTGAACTGACAGCAAGGAACGAGCATAAATTTGTAGCCAAGCGAGGAAATAACGACAAGAAACAAGGCCACGTCTGTGTTCAAATCATCTCAACCCAAGAGGACTCATTTCAGTAACCTGCCAGAACTTGAAAAAATAATTTAATCTTACATCTGGAAAGTTAATGTAATACGTGAAAGAATTCGTTTATTTAATTATAAGGGTTGCAACTTTTCAATTCGTATCACAGCATGATTTGGCCAGACCGTGCTTCCAACTTACCTCAAACTCTTCAGACAAGACAATTACCTTATTAAACCATAATTTTCATATCTTTTAAGGAGCCTCAAATCATCAAACAGCCAGAACATGTGGGCAAAATTGACCCAAAGTTAAGTTATAAATTATTATTAATTATTCACTTCAGTGCCTTCATTTCAATATCTTTTTTTATCGCTGCCGCTCGAGGGTAACGTTCATTGCATTTCAGAATATTTCGTAAACCCTGCCTATATTTTTCATTTAAAAGAAAATAGACGCACGGATTGAGTGATGCGTTGGAATAGAATATAAACTTGGCTGCAAAGCTCACATGATCCATTCCGCAAGGAATTTCTTTATACCACACAAAGAAAAAGAAAAATCCAATGATATCTATAGGCAATATGCAAATAACAAATAGGAATATAACTGCGAGGATTTTCTTGATGATTATAGTGTTCTCTTTTTGTCGTCTTTTCATAAGTGTAGCCGAACATCTTTTCCACATCGTTTTTTGTCCTTTTAAAGCTGTGAATATGAGTGAATAGAGAATGGTGATAATTGTCAACGGAATGGCGATCAAAACAACCGATGTTACGACAAAGTTAATTTTCACTACCCGTGGATTGTGGAACAAACAAAAACTGATTCCATTGATTTGTTCATGACGCACAATGTAAAAATAAATAGCGTGTAGACCCATCGATATTAACCATATAAGTGTAATGACAAATTTGCGTCGTGCTGGAGTTATGATAGGCTTGCGAAAGGGAAAAACAACTCCAGTGTACCTGTCCAATGTGATGGCAACAATACTTTGTATCGAGACACCGGGTGAGAGGTCTTGGAAGAAGTAGACAAATTTACAAAGGGCTTCGCCAGCTACACCATCGACTAACCATCCCCAGGAGCCGATGAAGATTTGCGTCAGTTCTCGCGGCACGGCAAATGTAGAAAGCATTAAATCCGATACTGCCATGTTTGCGATTAGGTAGTTGGTCGTTGTTCGCATGCGCTTGTTTTTCACAACGATGGCGATGACCGTCGCGTTTCCAAGAAGTGAAAGTAGCATCAGCGCAGTGTAACATGTCACTTTGATAGCCTTTATAGAGATGGAATCCTCCACTGAGAAAGGAATACATTTCTTTTCAGCTGATTTTAATAGCGTTGAATTTTCTAACGACACGTTCATTCTGTTAACTCGCAATAAGGAAGATGCTAATAAAAACTGCCATCTATTAACCTAGCCCGAAGCTAGCTTCATTGTACGCCCTTTCTTGTGCGAGCAGAATAATTCCAATCCTTTGCTTTTGAAAGCAGATGTTAATTCAGTTTTTACTTTTTTGTTTGACAATTGTCTCGGTCCACGCTACTAGAAAAGGACATGTGTGGCGATGTTTCATTCCTTTTCCAATTTAACATGCGTTAATTCAAAAGCTTTTAAATTCCAGCTTATTGTTTGCTATTCCCTAAGTGATACGACTCGAATAGCATAAGGTTGAAATTTTAACAGACCCACATTAACCACTTTGATAGCTGATTTTGATCAATTTCTATTCAGTTCACCTGACGCCTGCTAAAAGTGAGGCCATCCGATCCAAGTTGAGAGGAAAGAGTGGAAAAAAACAAGTGTAAATTTGAACATAAAGCTCAATATTCGTCAGTAAGTTTCTAATATGTTTACGCACATTAACCATTTTGAAAGATTGATTTTAATCATGTTTTATTCAAGTCACGGAACTCCTAACCATGAGGTGACACGATCCAAGCCGAGGGGTAGAAAAAAAAAATGAGATTAGTATACATTCTAACATAAAGCTCGAAAGCTTTAAAGCTTTAATTTTTCTAAATTAGTCAACATTTTAACACAAAAATCACGAGCTGTTATGTGTGACTGCCGTTTTCAGCTAAAATATATGTTATCAGTTAGGACATATCTACCTGTAAAGACTGGAGAGGCAATACATTAGTCTGATAAAAGCTATTGTCACAAACATTACGAACCGCCATGGGTCACTAGCTTTACGTTTGCAGCTACAATGAAGTATATCCACTTTGGCAAATTGACACCGGTCTGAGCCAAGAAGTTATTAAACATTAATCCTCTCAAAGCGTTTAAGACAAAAATACGAAACGAAAACACAAGTATTCCATATACAAAAATACGAAAATATTAAAACGAACATCTTTTGAAGCATGAAGCTATTAGTACGTGTCTTTGATACGTAACATTTGTTTGCAGCTAAAATGATTTACTTTTGACAAATCGGTATCTACCTGCAAGACACTAGCCCACTCAAAGGGGCACAAACATTACGAACCGCCATGAGCCACTTTTGTCTGGGTGCCTTTCTTTCTGCATGAAAATAATTAGGAAAAAAGTCCTTAGATACAAATTAATACAAACGTTCAACGCTTTAAGCGCAACTGATGATTTTTATAGCCTGCGTTGCAGATGAAGCTAAACCCCGTTATAATACCTGGGTTTAGTTTCGTCTACAACGCAGGCTAATTCTTCAAAGATCCCGAAATTTCTGTTCCCCACAGCAAATTCATTGGCGATGTCAAGTAGACAAAGCTTTTCTGTTCAGTCTTTATGGCTGTTTAATATTGTAAGGTTACTTAACCTTTCCTGGTTCATTGTCGACCAAAGCCATGTTTTCAATCTTCGCGAGGTAGAAAATGAGCGTTATTCAGATGCACTTACCATTATACGTTTGCCTAACCTGATAATTTCACTAATTGTAACTAAAATGTGTTATGTTTTCAGTAATTTTGTTTCTTATTTTACTTTTTCGTTTATGGCTTTCTTCGATTTTTTTTTTATTTTTTGTTATTATCATTTTTACCCTAAAAAGTGGAGGGGGGCGCAAAAGACCCCCACAACCCCTCCCCCTGTGCGGTCTCTGTAATCGTATACATATTTGTGCGAAAACCACCTAGCAATGATTTAAAGCATTTCAAACCAAATACCTTGCTACAGCTCTGAATTTTCGTCGCATATGGCTATTTTTCTGCAGCAAATCCGGAAACGGTGTTATTAAGCAGTAGATATGAGCTATCCTAAGAAAAAAACTTGGTAGTTATGGGGTTAAACGGTAATTTGATTAATCGTCGCAAAGAATGACTTTAACATATCGTGATGCAGGTCCTAATCCGCAGGTCCTGATGCAGGTCGTGATCCGTATTCTTGCTCCTTTTGTTTTAGTACCATCTCTTTGGTGTTTTATTCTTCCTTAGAAAACTATTATTTTGAAGTTTCCTGTATTTTAACAGGAAATTTGGTTCGTCGCAAAAATGAGTTAAACTATCGTGACATAGTTTCTTCTTCTCTCAACAGATATTGACGAGTGTGCCACAGGCGAGGCAAACTGTCACGTGAACGCCCTTTGTTCTAACACAGTTGGGTTGTATGTGTGTAGATGCATCAGAGGTTATGAAGGAGATGGAAAAACCTGTACAGGTTGGTAAAAATTTGTATGAAGATACAAAACGCATAGTAAATTGTACAGCCATGACAAGGAACATGTTAGCAGTGGTATCAGGACCGTTTTATATGACATTAATTTTTTTATTTTTTTATTTATTTTTTTTTATTTTTTGCCACACAAACAAAAGTCGAGGTACAATACAATAGATAATAAACAAAAAAAGAACTCAATACACAAGATAACAATGAAAGTACAAAACCACAATATATTAAAGGTAGAAAGCAAAATGGCGAGGGAACCTAACAAAAAACCACGGGGCTTGTAGGCTTAGGTTCCCTCACAATAAACACCAGATGACTGATTTATGTAATTTATGACAAGCCTTTTTGTAATATAGTTAATAGTTAAATAGAGATTCCTGGCTACGTTATCTACCGTATCGACCGCCAGACGAAAACTGGCGGCGGAGTATGTGCTTATGTTTCACGAAATTATAGGTCGGAGTACCTGAGTAACATCTCTCTTATCACGGCCTCTGGCTTCCACCAACTGTGGCTTAAAATCCACGTTAGGAATATGAAGTCTTTTATTGTCTGTACAACCTATAGACCACCGAACACTCCCTTATCTTATTTCGATTCAGATATCACAGAGAACGTTATTTATGCCTCGTCGTTTAATGTGCCAATTTATCTATTAGGAGATTTGAACTGCAGACTTGAGAACAGCAACAATCCTGAAGCGAAAGCCCTCATTAATTTCTGTCGCTCCTATAACTTGTCAATACTGATCACTACGCCAACACGAGTTACAGAGACTTCGAAATCAATCCTAGATGTCATCCTTGCATCGGATACAAAACAAGTCCAAAAGGCTACGGTTATGGAAAACTCGATTAGCGACCATGACTTAGTTTATGTCACCTTAAGATTGAAGAAAGCGCGTACTAAGCCCGTCTATATTACAACCAGAAGTTTTAAACACTACAGTCCTGTTGACTTTAACAGTGACGTATCAGTGGCACCATGGTCCATAGTTGATGTTTTCGATGATGTCGAGGATAAACTTTATGCATTTGATCTGCTATTTACTGAGATACTTGACCGTCATGCTCCAGTTAAAACCTTCAAAGCACGCTGTAAACCAAATCCATGTGTAACAGATAACATCCGCGGATTGATGAAGACTAGGAATGATTGGCGTAAGAAAGCAAAGAAAACAAATGACCCGCTATCTTGGACTGCCTACAGGTATTTTAGACAGGAGGTAAAACGGGAAATCAGAATTGCTGAACAGGAATTTGTTGCCGAACAGATCCAGAGGAATCCAAACAGCACCAATAATATCTGGAAAGCAATTCGCCATTGCATCCCTAATAAATCTACAACTCAGCGAATATTCAGTAAGAACGACAAAACTGTTGCAGACGAATTTAATCAGTTCTTCGTATCTGTTGGTCAGAGAACTGTCGACAAAATTACATCCTTGGCTAATGAATGCAACCTAACACTTAACCAGAATTATTTTGTACCGAGACAATACGCCCTTTCTGATCAGTTCACACTGAGCACCATTGATTATAAACAGATAGAACGTATAATAACTGCCATGCCTTCAAATAAGGCCCCTGGGATAGACAAAATTCCGATTCGCGTCATCAAGGACTGTCTTAATCCAATTGTTCACGCAATCACGTCTATTGTTAATGCATCCTTTCTAACATGTGTTTTTCCATCAAAATGGAAAACAGCTGAGGTTACACCAATTCCAAAAGACGGCGATCATGAACAGGCAAATAACAATAGGCCCATCTCACTTCTACCAGTTTTATCTAAGGTTTGCGAAAGGGTTGTACATAATCAACTCACTTCGCATCTGCAATCAAATGACACCTTATCAAAGACTCAAAGCGGTAACAAGAAATGGCATTCGTGTGAAACATCTGTCATTGAAACAACTGACACAATTCTTAACGCTATTGACAAAAAGAAGTTAACTGCTGTTGTACTCTTAGACATGAGTAAAGCCTTTGACAGTGTCAATCACGAGATTTTAATTTTAAAATTGCAAGATGTCGGAACCTCTAGTCACACTCTCCAATGGTTTCGCAGCTACCTAAGTAACAGGAAACAAGTAGTACGAATCCACTCAACGCTGTCTGAGCCTTTGCCTGTGGCCAGTGGTGTACCCCAGGGGAGTATTTTGGGCCCACTACTATTCAGCATATACACGAACGATCTTTCCTCGACACCACAGAAATGCAGCACTCAGAGTTACGTAGATGATACGAAACTCATTACTTCCTTTCAACTAAAAGACAACCTGGATGCAATTACTGATTTGAAAGACGACCTGTCTAAAATAGGAGAATGGTGCTCCAACAACCTCTTGTTGCTCAATCCTGGCAAAACCAAGTTAATGATATTCGGCAGCAGGCAAATGCGAGCAAAATTGCAATTTCACTCCCTTCCCTTTATGGGAAAGGACATCGTCCCTACAGACACTGCTAAAGACCTGGGCGTGATTTTGGATTCTAATTTAACTTACGATGAACACATAATTAAAACCGCTTCTTCATGCATGTCCCGCCTCGGTCAAATAAACCGCGTCAAGCATGTTTTTGACAAACGTACACTCCTGATGATTATTAACTCTTTAGTTTTTAGTAAATTATTTTATTGTTCTAATGTATGGGCAAACACATCGAAGTGTAACATTAACAAACTGCAGGCTGTGCAAAACTTCGCTTGCCGCATTGTGAGCGGTGCGCGCAAATATGACCATATTACGCCCATTCGTAAAGAGCTCAACTGGCTACCTGTAGCAAACCAGCTATATTACCGAAGTGCCACAATGGCCTTTAAATGTATGACAGGCCACGCCCCTGAATACCTGTCTTCAAAATTCTTAAAGCGAGCCGAGGTGAGCGGTCATAGCACCAGAAACTCACAATTGTTAAACATCCCACTTTTTAAAACCGCTACCGGCCAAAGAACCTTTCATTATAGAATAGTTAATTTATGGAATTCTTTAGATTATTCTCTTAAACTGTGTGATTCAGTCACTGTTTTTAAAAATCGCCTGAGGACTAAACTACTTAAAGAATTGTAATTTTTATATTTATATATATTCTTATAATCTTTTTAGAACCTTATTTTATTCATTCTTAATTTTAATTGTAAATAGGAATATATATATATATATATTTTTTAATATTGTCTTTGAAAAGCCCCCTTGGGGAAAGTCAATAAAGTATGTATGTATGTATGTAAGTTATCAATAATATACGCTTTAGGTTTTTTTTAAAAGATGCCAGTGATGAAGAGCCCGAAATTTCAGGTGAAAGAGAATTGAAGAATTTGGGACCTCGAAAGAATACGGAGAATTGCCGAATATTTGTTCTACATAATGGTAGACGAAAGGAGTTTGCATGCCTTGTATCGTAGCAATGAATTTGGTTGTTGGTTGTGAATATGTTCTCAAATTTTCGAGGGAGACTAGCGTTCTTAAACGAGAACATAAACTGACCTAGATGCATAGAATGAATATCTTGAAATTTAAGCAAGTTAAGCTTCTTAAAAATAGGTTCTGTATGAGCATTATAATAGGACTTATTCACTATCCTAATCACACGTTTTTGCAAAATTACAATTCTTCGAAGGTTAGCCTTTTATAAGTTGATACCCAGACTAGATTACCGTAATTAAGGTATGGAAGTATCATTGTGTTAAATAGCATGCGAAGACAAGGAGTTGAAAGATAAAAACTAGTTTCGTGTCGTCTGCGAATAAGATTGACTCAAGGTTTGAAGCGTTGCGACTTACAGTGTAAATGTTGAAATAAATGATATGGCTTTCAAAAATGCACGATTTCATTGTGCGCGGATTCCCTTGGGCTAGGCTATCGGTGAATATTCTGCATGCACCTTTCTCTACGTAAACAAACCTTACTTTTCAACTCTTGCAAGTAGCCTAAACTTCGATTCTTGCTGATTACTACTGGTATAGAGTTAGTTGCGGTTCATTTCACACTTTTTTAATTCGACTGTTTTACTTCTCAGATCGCAACGAGTGTGAAGACGGCTCGGCCAGTTGTCCTGCCAACTCTGACTGTGTAAATACCGACGGATCCTTCTCCTGTCGATGCACAGAAGGTTACCAACAAAACCAAGCAGGAGATTGTACAGGTTTGTTTCTACTAAAAGAACTTATTCAGTCCAGATAACATTAGTGAGCGATAAAATCAGACTGAGAGATTCCACTACTTTCGGCGTAGGCTTTGCTAATTAATATAATGTTCCGTGTGGCTGCAGCACGTTGCTTTTGCTATCATATTTGGTATCTTTTATGACGATTTCTCCATATAAAATGCACTTTGGCCCGCTTTACTGCTTAGTTCGCCATTTTTTTCAGCACAGGGAGACTAAAGGCGGTTGCATTATTGAATTGAAGCTCTTAGGTTAAATGTCACGGACACCGGCGCGTTTTGAAAATCTTAGCCTTAATGTTCGTGGGTCGCTCGTAATCTACTCCAATCTCGCCCAGTGTAATATTCTGCCCTGTTACCCCTGTAAGGTATGGATTATCGCTCTGGCCTGAGTCAAGCCCAAGACCAGGCGAAAATGGGAGCTGTGAGGATCAACCCCGACTTACTCGATTGGGTGGGAGGGTGGGATGCCAAACTCTCCCCTTTTGCGGCCTCGAGTAGAGTGATGGGGTGGAGCATTTGTAACCTCTATTATAGTCTCATTTGAATAATCCGCAGGGTATTAATTACCAATGCAATTTGAGTTTGCATAGTGTTAGCTATTCTTGTTCTTTTGTGGCTTATTTTACTTCTTTATTGACTTCAATCGAATCACTAAACTCTTTATTTAAAAGCTAGTGAAATCAATAGTGGGCAGCCTTAATTAGCGTCCTTCTTTACAGATTTTGATGAATGTGCTGCTGGAATCACTGACTGTGACGACAACGCGTACTGCACCAACACCGATGGCTCCTATAGCTGCACTTGTAATCCTGGATTTACCGGAAATGGGACAACTTGCATTGGTTTGTAAACTCACCATTTAAGTATAGCGTAAAAAAAATTCCGGATATGACGGAGAACTGAACTCACTCCAGTCGAAACAAATTTGAGTGTTACTAAAAGTTACTAGCCCAAAGAGAAACTGTGTTCGAAAAATGGCAATACCCGGTACATAAAGTCTGCATTCGAACCTATGTGGCTCATCAGCGACTAGAAGTATTTCTACTTCCCCCTGCTAGTCCATCATAGGGTTACCCCCCCAACAGTAAATTCGCCGGTACCCATTTATGAACCTGGGTGGAGAGAGGCACTGTGAGAGTAAAGTGTCTTACCCAAGAACACAACACAATGTCCCCGGCCAAGGCTCGAACCCGGACCGCGCTCGATCCGGAGGCGAGCGCACTAATCATGGGGCCACCGCGCCTCCCACCCAGTACATATTCAAAGCAAATTTGCCGAAAATTCTTAGTAGAGGATAAAAGTGTTTTTAAAATTCCAGTGCCTTGCCTATGCGCATAACAGAATGGTACAGTTAAGCTTCAAACCTAATTCTGATTTCTCTGGCATGAGACATTCAATGCATAAAGTTTAGTCACAATGAGCGCAGTCAATCATCTTAATAATATGCAGGAATGAACTTTATGTCGTTATCTACATCCTTGCAAACTTGAACTAATCGGTCTATGGTTCAGACCCTTTAGCACCCCATATGCGAAAAATCCCCGTCAGGCGGTTTGGATGTGGCAGCTAAACGCATGAATAGTCCATTATCATCCATTGACAACACGTGGACCTCTACATCGTACCGCTAATTAGAATATTATTATTTAATTTCTCTCTCATTCGTTCCCGTGTTTCTGAGGGGTCAGAAATTACATTTTCCGTTAGACATTAAGTAACGAGTCGATTACATCTCCACGTAAGTTGAGAGTGCGATTGCATGAGACTTGCGATTCAATTGTTTCTTGTTCTTTCATAGCTGTAGGTGTTTGTGACCGGCCTTGCTCTGATACTGAGGAATGTTTAGAAGTGGATGGAACGTATCAGTGTACTTGCAGATTCGGATTCGCTCGCCTTGGAGATCTTTGTCTAGGTATTATAAAAATATTAATTAGCTTGGCCAACTGATGACTGCCTGCCTGCCTGTCTGTCTGTCTACACACTTTTGATCATATTTACATGGAAAGGGCGCGTTATAAATCTTTAATTGTTATTATTATCTGTCTGTCTGACTGCCTGCCTGACTGCCTGTCTGTCTGTATAAATGACTGACTGATTGACTGACAGTTATAAGATTATAAGATATTCCAGTAGGAAGCGCAGGTCACAGTTAAGTGTTTGTAGTGGGACCCTGCAATAAGAGCCGCTTGGGACTCTTCAATGAAAACCGCTGTCTCTTTCCTCTAGCTGTATGTACACTGATTGCTCGAGTGACTGGCTGTCTTATTACTACTTCAAATGCTTCTTTCTATTCAACTTAGACATCAACGAATGTGAGGCTGAAACTGCAGACTGTGATGACAATGCACAGTGTATAAACACTGAAGGTTCATATGACTGCACGTGTAAATCTGGGTTTACTGGAAACCGAACAGCTTGTATAGGTTGGTATACTATGGGTGGAACACCAATGATCCCAAGCCTTAATCCTATGTGGTTCGTGATGTACACTTTTTAGGACAGCGATAGTCACACAAATCACATCACACCACGTTATCTTAGATAACTGTCGACAGCGTCAAAATGTCAATACAAATGGGTAGTTTGAAAATGCACGACCACGCTTGCCAACGCTTATAAAAGTAAAGTGAATTGACGGTTTTGTGTCTGTTTGATTTCAAAGTGTTCGGCTGTCACAGCATTAAACGACTTGGTGTCGGTAATACCTAAAAGCAAAAACAGGAAAAGTTGTAGTCTTGTGATAATTGTGTCGTTTTGAGTAGCCCGTGCATGCAAAGGGTTGAGCAGCTATCTAGACAATCCGTTAAAGGGGCACTGGCACGGACATTTTTCGGCTTTTTTAGTGAAACATCTTTCACCCATGCAGGAAATGCTCCTAGAACATAAAGAGACGGATATCAAGCAAATTGTTTAAGAAAGAGGGCGACCCTAAATAGATTTCATCAATTTTTCCAAATCACAAGGACAAAATTTGAAAAAGTCCGCCAGACTTTTTCAAGTTGAGATCTAAAGCTCCATCACTGCATATTTAGCTTCAGTGCACTGGCATAGTCATTTTAACAAAAAAACTTGACCACTGTTTTTAGGTTTACAATGACGTAAACACGTTTCTGGGCGGTTAAATTTTTGAAGGTATACTCGTGGCAGTGTCCCTTTAAGACACAAGTCTCAATGCTAATGTGCTAACAGTACTGCTCTATGTTTACATGTTCACAAGGTATGAAATTTTCATGCTTATAGAGTAGTGAGAGTCTATGGTTATAAGCACTGTCCTATCGGAATTAAGTTCAAAGTGATGCAGCGGCGTGTACATAGATTCCGATAATGTTCTAAGTTGCTAACGAGTAAAAGACATCATTTGATTTCAATGCAGATATTGACGAGTGTGTGGTAGGGGTGGCTGACTGCGACGTCAATGCTGACTGTTCAAATACTGAAGGCTCTTTTAACTGCACTTGTAAAGCCGGTTATTATGGAAATGGGACAAATTGCAAAGGTATGATGTATAATATCAATGGATATAAAGTAACGCGTACATGTATTAAAATTGGAATACAAGGTGCTGCAAGAAGTGATATAAATGCCGTACTTATGTCCCGTTGTTTTCCTTGCGTCTATTTTATATACGAACTTTAAAACCGCTTTGTTTGCATAACCTCTTTGAAATACGTTTTCCAGGATTTTAGTCGAAGTCTTTGAATGTGCTCCAGGGTGCGTAAAATTATTTATGGAAATAATGAAGCCAAGCAAAGTATTTTTGTTTTATATACCCTTCATGTAGTCAATCGATTAATGCTGTTCTGTTTCTCTCTTCCACTGCAGACGTTGATGAGTGTGTGGCTGGAGTGTCTGATTGTGATGTTAACTCGGACTGCGTCAACACCGAAGGCTCCTATAACTGCATTTGCAAACCAGGATTTACAGGAGATACAACAACTTGTACAGGTTGGAAACACTGTGAAGGGCCCAGTCTTAGATAGCGTCCTACGCAGGCGTTATTAGGGGATTGCGTTACCACTCGTCCCCACTAACGCCTGCTTAACCGCGACCGACATTCCTTTCCCATTGTCTCTCGCCAGACAAACTATCCAATCAGCATTGTCTGTAGGCATTCAAAACGATCGTTATAAAATTTCCCGCGAATCCGTTCTTCGCCGGCGCTGTTGGATACAATACTCTGGTGTATTTCGATGGTTGAAACACCAAAATATTATTTATTGTGAATACAAGAGGTAAGCGTGCGAGTCTGATTCTGTCATAAGTTGGAAGGGTTAATATTTTGGGAAAGATGATCTCTCTACCATGAACACAACAGTGGATCAGAAATATTTATTTTAACGCTATAAAATGCTACAACAGACTTCGCCAACTCGAAAACGCAAAGCGGAATTAATTTAGAAATCATCAAAGAGGTCCACATCCGTGGTATTTACGAGCGAACAAATCGAAGGGATTCACCGCGTTGAATCATTCATTCGACAAACTTGCCACAGAACGATTTAAAACGTCCAGTGCCACTGGGTTAAAAGGCTGGCTTGAAAATGTGTTCAACTTCTCCTTTCGATGATTCATTGGCCCTTTGATTTGAGGCCTCAATTTGCTTAAAATTGGGTTTGAACAACCGACGATTATGAATGGCGCACACACTTGAAATAATATTTTTCCGAACACCAAAATCGCTACGCAGTCGTTTAGAGTCTGAAACGTAGAAACTTTGACCCATAGGCTAGCTTTTCATTTGGCTGAACTTCAGTAATTCGTTGCTGGATTGTACGTCTTTTTGCGGAGCTGTGAGGAAAAATATGAAAATCAATGAGACTGTCGAACAAACTGAATGCAAAGCTTGATAACAAACGACTTACCGTAGCCAGTTGATAAATTAAGGAGTGTATCTCTCTTCCCTTCAGTAAATAAGTTTCCCTTCGCAAATTCAGAACTTGCTTTCATCTAAAATGAATTTACCAGAGAAATCTCTGACTTGGAGCAAAATCAATCGTCCCTGGCATCGCGGCGGGAGAAGCGTCGTGGGGATTTTAGTTGGTGAAATCTGATTGGCTAAGCGGCGGTCAAGGTGAAGGTCGGCTTTCCGGATTTTAGTAGGTAAGCAATGAGCGATGAAAAGCGTAATTTTATTCACCTGTTTGTTAGCTTTGAAGATTTCCACTGCGAACTGCTTGACATGTTAATCCTTAGACATCGATAGCGAGTCCAAGCAAACTAGAAGAGATAATTTCGCTTGTTTAAGTTGACCATCTTCCTTCTCTGAACAAACACTGTGCTCTTTACTTCGGTTGCACGTGGTAAAACCATTTTTGTGACAGAAGCGAAACGAAGAAGCGGGAAGAAGTCAGTTGGCCGCCATCGCCATGAATGATTTTCGTCGCAAACTCGCGGTGTCTTGCTGATGGAAGTTTTCAATGGAAATATCCTTCTGTTTGCCGAGATTAAGCTTTCTCCATTTAGTTTTGAGCTACCACAAAGATTCCATTCTTTTTACACCAAATAAATCGGGAAACTGAAGCAAATTCCGAGGCGACGCACAAGCGAGAGCTGTGGTTGAAAATGTTGTTCAAAATCCAGCCGTTATGAAGCCAACTCAGTGCGCGCACTCCGCCAATTGAAAACGAGAAATTTGCTCGCTCGCACAATCAGGATCAAGTAATTTTGCCCCGGGCAATTACCAAAATTAATGAAGAATGCCCTCTGTCTCAGCCAATCAGCATTCAGTAATTCTGCCCTCTATGTCATAAATTAATTAATTATGTTTTCGCCCCTTTAATTTGTTCCTTCATTCAGAAAAATGCTTGATAACAAGATTAATAGCATCTCTCAGCTGTTCTCGTGAATGCTCGAAAAAGTCAAAGGGTTTAATGTTTGGTCTGTTATGATAAGACTCACACTCAGTCTCAGACGTCCGAGGTCGCTCGTGTCTCCTTCGCTTCTTCGATCGACCTCGCACATCAGGCCACATCAGGCCATTTGTTTTGAGCTTCTTTCTGTAGCATTAGCGGTGCCTGTCCGAGCAGGCAATTTCCCATAATTCTGACAAGTTTACACCTATACCTGATAATTTTGTTTGGAAGAATTTAAAACAACAAGGGGGAACAATTACGGTTATCAGAGTTTGAAATCTCCTGATCTAAACTCCATACCTCCAAGTCTATTTCACAGACGTTTTGTAAACAAAAACGCATTTCCATTGAAGGCAAATTAAGGGTAATATGTAAAAAAGTGATGCTAACATCTCTGTCCTGTTTGCAGACCTGGATGAGTGCATTACCGGGACTTCAGACTGTAATGTTAACGCAGATTGTACCAACACCGAAGGCTCATACGCCTGCTCGTGTAAACTTGGTTTTACTGGGGATGGAAAGAGCTGTGCAGGTGAGAAATTTTGCCTGTGTTTGTTTCGTCTTTTTTTTTATATCTGCCTCGATTGAGGACCATTGAGATCAATGTAATGTGCTGTCAGATTTGTAAAAAATCGCAGATGACCAAAAGTCTTATCGAATGCAGCTGAGGTATTAGGGAGCTCAAACAAACCACGACGGCAACGTCAACGAGAACGTCGCTAAACAAAAGATTTAATGAGGAGTACAATAGCTCCGCTCGTGCGCTATAATTCTTTGTACATTTCTTTGCCGTCCTCTGCAAAACAACAACGTGGAATGACCAATTTCTGAGATCTTTGGAGAACGTGAACCTCGACGGCTAAATTTTCGTTTTGAAAATAAACGCCGTCCTTATATTTTCTACAAGAACTACGTTTGAAAGCGATAGTTGCACCAAATTCACCAAGGCAATTGCAAGATTCGTGCGTAAAATATAAATTAACTTTTTAGCAGACGTCGTCCTAGCCGTCGCCGTCGTCATTGCTTAAGCTCCCTATTGTTTACCTCAACACGCCCACTAAACTATTTGTCCGTACTACTGAACGAAATGACAGACGTGCGGATATATTTGGACATTTTATCGCTTGGGTATGTTTTTGAATATCAGTTACTCTACGTCAAGGTCATGCACGTCCCACATCTCAGGCTCCTTAGAAAAGGAGTTCTGTCACAGATATACATTCCGAAAAGTTCAGCAAAAGTTTGTCAATTACAATCCTTCTCAATCTTCCTCATTCCAAGCCATCCTCGTTTCTTCTCAGTTTATTGTTTTTTCTTTGGTGTTTTCCGAAGTTGGTAAACTATTATAGTTTCAAGGTTGTCTCTGATTTTCAGACAATATTAACACAAAACCAAAGGTCATGGCGAATAATTATTAATTAATTTTACTGCAAACAGATGTCGATGAATGTGAGCAAGAACCCTGTCACGAGAACGCGGTGTGTACAAATACGGATGGTTCTTTCAGGTGCACTTGCAAGGATGGTTACCGTGGAAACGGAAACAATTGTTCAGGTAAAGCTGGTATTGAGAAGGTAGGCGGGGAATTGCAACAATAAAAGTTTCTTCAACCTGTGTACATCCAGTTTATTCACGTTATCTTGTTGTCTCTGTCTTTTCTCATTTTTTCTCTTACGTTCATTTGTTATCTCTGAAATACATGCAGTTTGCTGTTGACCGACCCTCTTTCGGAAAAAAAACTTGATATTCAGCGTCAACTTCGTTCGTTTCATTCGATTAGTGAATTCTTATAACCTTTATTTAGCGACGAGCTGTAAATTGACCGTCGAAAACTTCGACATAAATTATTCGATAATTTCCATTGACCTTCTTATCGGTTCGACTATCTGTTATATCGGCCTTATCGACTTTCCAATCTCAATTGGCCGCACAATCCTTTCAACAGATGAGAAATAATCTGTTCCAAAGTATTTTTCCATCGACTGTGTTCCCCAAATAAAATTTTGACGTTTTCGGCAGGGATACCTGCTGCGAAATTTCAATTGTGGCGCATGGCGTTTTGTCTTTGACCGCAGAAATACCTTGGCTTCAATGAAACAGCAGGCGCACAAGCAGCATATACCCTTAGTGCCACGCTAAAATGATTGCACAAGCAGTCAAGCTTTCAATAATATGAACCTTCTTCCTTCGCGCTATATAGCTCGGCTCTTTTGTTCCTGCAAATTGCAAATTCAGATCTCCTGCATTCTGACTTTATTCTTCTGAAATGCGTCAAGCAGTGTTTCAGTCATTTCCGATTTGTTTATTTAATATGATGATCGATTTGTTTGTTTATTTTTGTTTGTTGTGATTACCGCTAAAACGAAATTAATCGACCGACAAGACGCTTTCGACCGACTAGAATTGTAGGGAAAATCGACAAGAAAAATAAAATTTGTTTTCACCATAATAGTTAAAATTGGTAGACAAGATTTATATGGATTTAAGGATTAAAATGCCACAAGTTTTGCCTATTGTTATGGTTGGTATTTTTTAAAAACAACGGACCTTTTGTTGTCCGTCCTTTGGGATTTCTCTATCCGCTGTCGTGTAATTGCAATCGGGTTAAATCGGATTCATGAAAATTTTGTCCCAATGGCGATCTACGTTAATAATAACATTCAAGTTCGGTTGAAAAAGCGCTATCGTGGCCAGAGGTTGTTGCGAACAAGCGAAGCCACGCGTTGATCATGAAACCTCAATTAGCCTATATTCGTTCTTGCGAACAAGCGAAGCGACGCCTTTAACAAAAACCTCGATTAACTTTTATTCGTACTTGGAATCAAGCGGAGCCATGCTCTGAACAAGAAACCTCGATTAACTTTTATTCGTACTTGAAATCAAGCGGAGCCATGCTCTGAACAAGAAACCTCGATTAACTTTTATTCGTACTTGGAATCAAGCGGAGCCATGCTCTGAACAAGAAACCTCGTTTAACTTTTATTCGTACTTGGAATCAAGCGGAGCCATGCTCTGAACAAGAAACCTCGATTAACTTTTATTCGTACTTGTAATCAAGCGGAGCCATGCTCTGAACAAGAAACCTCGATTAACTTTTATTCGTACTTGTAATCAAGCGGAGCCATGCTCTGAACACGAAACTTCGATTAACTTTTATTCGTACTTGTAATCAAGCGGAGCCATGCTCTGAACAAGAAACCTCGATTAACTTTTATTCCTACTTGTGATCAAGCGGAGCCATGCTCTGAACAAGAAACCTCAATTAGCTTTTATTCATGCTGGCTGACCCGCGATGTATTATTCAGTTATCGCAGTAGCACACTTCTTGGGAATCAGTTCTTTTCTGTGGAGTGTCGATAATTGCTTTGATTTTCCCAATTTTATCCTTGAAGCCATTAATTCTCCATGCTAATTCTCCATCATTTTGCAAGCTCTATGCCAGACGGATTATTTTTCTCATTTTTGCAAGCTCTATGCCAGAAGTTGTACCCGATACTGTAACAAGAAACGAGATTTGGATGACCTTTGTAACACATATGGACTTGACATGGGAAAGGAAAGCCTGATCGCAGGTTGCACTGAGGATTTATGTAATCCTCATCTCTAACTTTTCTCAGTGTTTTGCTATGCATTATTTAAGTAACAGGTCATGACAATAAAGAAACCAATAGTTTCACATACTGCCTTCACATGCCCTCCGAGTAGAATATTGAAAAACTCTAAATAAATTTTAGGTATTTTTTTGTGTTGAACTTATTGGATTAAATGCTGTATTTTTAGATGTCGATGAGTGCTTGCTGTTGAATGTAACTTGCGGTTATGGGGCCGAGTGTGTCAACACAGATGGATCATACAAATGCGAGTGTTCATCTGGCTTCAAACAAGAGCTCGATGGAAATTGTTCAGGTGAGATATTAATAATAATAATAATGATAATAATAATAATAATAATAATAATAATAACTTTATTAAAGTATCAAATTTTACTAGCTGAGCACAGACACTGATAATCGAGGAGATTAAATAAAATCGACTAGAATCAAATCAAATGTTGGTTTTTGGGGAGTGCGTAGCAATTATTGTTTCAATCTATTTACACCGCATTGCTTATTTTATTTGTTTCTTTCGCTGTTTGTTTTCTTGTTATTTTCTTGGTAAGTTTTATTATTACAAGTACGCCCTGATGCAGTCTGCGTTGCAAAACTAGTCAACAGACAAATAGCCCAGCAATAGGAATCGAGATGCCCTACAAGAGCATTGCACTTCAACCCAGGCCTACAAAAAAATTAACATAGTCTAAACGCCAAACTAAAATTACAATTTAAAAACCGTATGCCAACTTTTCCTTTGATACAAGGACACTTTTTTGCAGTTATTTTTAGAGTTCTCGTGTTGTTTAAGCCTCACAATGTCGCAAAAATGTGATCTGCTAAACCCCAAGCAAATCCATACATGCTATACGACCGGTCATTATAAAAGCCGATGTTTTTTGTCTTGATTTCATACACTTCTCAAACATGATGCTATTAAAACTGATTCACAAGTTGGTTTCTCTGTTGTTCTGCTCTTCTAGACATCAACGAATGTGAAACGGAGGCAAATGAATGCGATGACAATGCAAATTGTTCAAACACGGAAGGAAATTACACTTGTCAATGCAAGGCTGGGTATGAAGGGGATGGTAAATTGTGTCAAGGTAGGAAACATTCAAAAAACGAACTGAAAAGGCTGAATTCACTAGACAATCCCTATAACTTCTTTAGTATTCTCAAGATAGCAACACCTTCGGTATTGATCAAATGATTGTAAGTTGTCTTTGAGAGTAACTAGGGAAGGGAGGGGTTGGGGGGGACTAAATCACACGAGCATAAGGACAATTGTAAAAACATATTTTGGTTGGAAAACTAATAACTTCTCGTTGTCGCTCGCTTTTTGCTCCCAAAGAAGGCTGGTACATGGATACTTTTGAGAACATGTGTTACTTTGCTTAGCAACCCTGATAAAAAATAGTGGAAACTGGTAATTCCTATTTCAGTCTCCCAGTATCCGACTTGATAGAATACAAAAAGCAAATGAAAATGAGGTCTGGCTACTTGGGAGATGGAAGGAACTGCGAAGGTAAAATTTCCTCGGTGTTACACTTAACTGAACAGCACATTAGACAAGCACTCGCAATATGACAACCAAGAGATTAGCTAAAGCAGCCGTTTGTTACGTTTTAGTAGCATCTGGATTTTTTAGAATTTTTACGCCAAACGTCAAAAATACTGTGCTTGCCGTGAGATATATTGAAGTTTAATCCCCGGGAGTTTATAAAACTACTCTGTCCGAGATAGGTTGTCGGATCACGGTGTGTCGTGTCATTTTCTCAGATTTCCCTGAGATTCTGAAGTCAAGGAACCGTGGACTTTAAAGTATCCACAATACCTGTCGCGTGTACTTTTACGCTTTATTCCTACAACCATTCTCGAAACAGCTGTATATCGCAGTATATTTCAATTGCCAAATGGTTAGCTTTGATTTATCTTTGTATGTGGTTTTGACAGATATCAATGAGTGTGCCACCAATCCATGCGATGTTGAGGCAGCGTGTTTAAATACAAATGGTTCATATGAGTGTTCTTGTCGTCCAGGATTTGAAGGAGATGGAGAAACATGCACCGGTAATTATAATTGCAACACCCCCTTGCTTTTTGACTTACAAAATGTTTCTTTCAGAATGAAGGTACTGGGTATGAGCTGGGATATTTGGCAGGAAACAGTTTGTTAAAGATTTAGCATACGAGGATTTGATCGTTACGTGACATAAGTCCACTATCTTGGAATGGTGCGC
This sequence comes from Blastomussa wellsi, assembly GCA_947652115.1. Taxonomy (NCBI): domain Eukaryota; kingdom Metazoa; phylum Cnidaria; class Anthozoa; order Scleractinia; family Plerogyridae; genus Blastomussa; species Blastomussa wellsi. The sequence continues at coordinate 6,126,706 of OX393566.1, read as the reverse complement.
GCAGGAAGGTTGGACAGCATGAAAGAAGCGCCAAGTTCGCATAAAATGAAATTTATTGGCTTTTCTAGATATCGATGAGTGTATCACGTCCGACCTGTGTGACGAGAATGCTGACTGTGTCAACACCAACGGCTCTTTCGTCTGTACTTGCAGACAGGGATTTACTGGAAATGGAACAACTTGCAAAGGTACTTATTGGTTTGCGTTAGCGTTTCATATCATTGTTCACGACGTGTCATCGATCATTATCTTTCTTTAACCCTTTAGACATCGACGAGTGTTCTAAGAATGGCAGTCCATGTGACGAAAATGCAGATTGTTTAAACAACGATGGATCGTATACTTGTACTTGTAAAGACGGGTTCACAGGAAATGGAGCGGTTTGTGTTGGTAAGTGTCTCACTACAAACAGGTTTTGTTTGCAAAGTAACTAATTTGGTTATTCAGTTTTCATTGTTCGCCTTTTCTCATTCATTACTTTCTTTGTGCGCTTAGCCACTTCCCGACGTTAACAAGACCTTACTTGTGCTGTTTGCGTAATGTATAACGAAAATCCAAATGTATTCAAGGTCTGTATAATCTTTTTTTTCTTTTCAGATATCAACGAGTGTCTGATCCCAAACTTGTGTGACAGAAATGCTGACTGTGAGAACACGAATGGCTCTTTCATCTGTACTTGCCGCGAGGGATTTACTGGAAATGGAACAACTTGCACCGGTGCTTATTTTAATTTCTGTTCTCAAACTGCTTTAAATTATCATTTACAAGGTTTCTTTCCCTCCCTTTTAGTTGACGATCGCAATCTTAAGATTATTTGGGTTTGATTTTGTTAGATGTTGATGAGTGTGCCATCAATCCTTGCGATGTCAATGCAAAATGTTCAAACACAGACGGTTCATTCGAGTGCTCCTGTAGACCAGGATTTATAGGAGATGGAGAAACATGCGCTGGTAATAGATTACTACTCACATAGAGGTCTTGTGTATACTCTTTCAGGAATAAGCAAATATGATAAAGACAAAGGGTGTTCCAGCAGGTCCCCATTCTTGCCATTTCGTATCTCCTTTTGTTGTAAACTTTCCTTGGGATGCTCTGCGGAATAGAAAGGATTTCGTTAAGACCGGCTGCCTTCTTTTGAGTTATGGAACGTCGTTTGTAGGAGCACAAATAGAGACAACAGCCATTTTGGTGCAAAAAATGACGCGGGTTTAAAAGTAACGTCTAATCAAATGAGGAAGAAAACAGCTGCTTGTTTTATAACGTTATCTTAGAAGGATACTTGTTTTTCTTTTGACAGATATCGATGAGTGTCTGCTCTCAAACCCGTGTGACGAAAATGCTGACTGTGTCAACACCAATGGCTCTTTGATCTGTACATGCCGACAGGGATTTACTGGGAATGGAACGACTTGCACTGGTATTGATAAATACCTATGCTTTTCAACTATTTGTTCACGACCTTACGTGTTTCATTATTTTGTCTCACGTTGACATGCAAATTTTTAATGGAATTGCTTCAGATATTGACGAGTGTTCCAAGAATGGCAGCCCATGCGACGAAAATGCGGACTGTTTGAACAACGATGGATCATACACTTGTACTTGTAAAAATGGTTTTACAGGAAATGGAACAGTTTGCTTTGGTAATTTATTCTTTACAGACAACATTTATTCCCACAGTGTTTTGTTAGGGTTTAGCTAGCTGGTTTCTTTTGTTTCCTTTATTGTTTTTTCGTCTGTCTGTTGGTTTTTTCCTTTTAGCTATTCGTTTAAGGCAAGGCCTTCGATTCATGTCCCCAACCACCGACTGGTTAGCTCAGTTGGTAGAGCGTCGGACTACCGTGTGGAAGGTCTTGAGTTCGAATCTCAGACCGGACCAACACTCAGGGTCTTAAAATAACTGAGGAGAACGTGGTTCCTTTGCAATGACATCTGCAAATGGTTAGATGTTCTAGTCTTCTCGGATAAGGACGATAAAACCGTAGGCCCCGTCTCGTGTGTCACGTACAGCAGGGGACGTTAAAGAACCCACACACCTATCGTAATTAGAGTAGGGCACGGAGTTCCCGGTGTTGTGGTGTGGCCTTTATGCACCTTCCAAAGCTTTATACATGAGCCTCTGGCTCGGGAGAATTGGGCAACCACTCCCCGCTTTTCGAAGTAAAATATTTGCCTTTTGCCTTTGTCTTTTGAACACATACTTGTGTAACGTCAGTAGAATAGTAGGGGATCCACTTTAGTACTCATCGACCTTTAGACCATATAAAACACAGTCGACACATAATCCATTTTCTTCATAAGCCATGCACGTTTTTTTTTTTTGGAGCCACGCTTTCGGAAAATCGACATTAAGAAAGTATATTGCAAGTACTCTGGCTCTATCGCGTGGATACAGTTTTCAAAACTGTTTACCCACGCGATAAATTTGTGTTTTTGCTTTTCTTTTTATTAGATGTCAATGAGTGTGCCGCCAATCCTTGCGATATTAATGCAGCATGTTTAAACACAAATGGTTCATTCGAGTGTTCCTGTCGTCCCGGATTTGAAGGAGATGGAGAAATATGTACAGGTAATAGCGGTAAAGAGTCGCAAATCCATTTATTTCTTTTTTAACAGACTTTGTAACGTCTTATAAATCTTGATTCCAAAAAACCAACTGCACAGGAGCCTAAATATTGAAGCCCTGCTTGCACTTTAGTGAAAAGAAATGGCATGCATGCCGTGCCATGGTGGACAAATAACCTTTTTTAAATTAAGTCAAAAGTTACTTGTTGTTTCTCGTTAGATATCGATGAGTGTGTGACCTCCGACCCGTGTGACGAAAATGCTGACTGTGTCAACACCAACGGCTCTTTCATATGTGATTGCAGAAGGGGATTTACTGGAAATGGAACAACCTGCACTGGTACTTGTTTTAATACCATAGTTATCGAAGTGCTTGTACATTACATATAACGTGCCTGTTTTTTTTTTCGGTTTAGACATCGACGAATGTTCAACCAATGGCAGCCCATGCGACGAAAATGCGGACTGTTTTAACAACGATGGGTCGTACACTTGTACTTGCAAAGATGGGTTCACGGGAAATGGAACAGTTTGTGTTGGTAAATGGCGTTTGTCAAACAAAAAACGTTTGTTTTCTTGTTTCTGTTGTTGTTGGCTTGCTTTGTCTTTTTCTGTCATCAAAAAGAGATATATGAAGTCATCTGGCGAGATTTCGTGAACGTCATCCAAAATATCTTTAACTGTATCTGATTTTTGTTATCTTTTTACTTTTTTCAATCATTACATCATATTACAATACATTACATTACAGCATATAACATTGCGAGACATTACAATACATTTCATTAAATTGCATTACAAAATGTTGCAACAGATGATTTAATTAAGAACAAACTAACAAGGGCTTACAAGTTAAAATGGTAAAAAGTAAAATACTGCTGTTGCTTGTCAGACATCGATGAGTGTCTCACTGCCAATCCGTGTGACAAAGATGCTGATTGTATCAACACCAACGGCTCTTTGATCTGTACTTGCCAACAGGGATTTACTGGAAATGGAACAACTTGCACTGGCACTCATTTTAGTTACTTAGTTTTGTAGCTGCTTTTGCCCAATGCATGACTTTCGTCATTTATTCTGTCTCAGACATCGACGAGTGTTCCAAGAATGGCAGTCCATGTGATGAAAATGCGGACTGTTTGAACAACGATGGTTCATACACTTGTACTTGTAAAGATGGATTTACAGGAAACGGAGCAGTTTGTTTTGGTACAGTAAATTTTTGTTATATGAACAAGTTCAATGAGTTTGCCTAATTTTGTTTACGTTTGTTTGTTTGTCTATTTGTTTTCTTTTGTTTTTGTCGAACTATTAAGAAATAATTATTGTGACATTTCTCGTTAGATATCGACGAGTGTGTGACCTCCGACCCGTGTGACGAGAATGCTGACTGCATCAACACCAACGGCTCTTTCATATGTACTTGCAGAAAGGGATTTACTGGAAGCGGAGCAATTTGCGAAGGTTATTTTGTTTTCACTTGACGTTTCGTGATTCGTTTGTTCACATTTTGACATAAATATAAATCTTGTTGTTCTTCGTCAGATATCAATGAGTGTGTCGCTGCCGACCCTTGTGACGAAAACTCTGACTGTGTCAACACCGATGGCTCTTTTACCTGTACTTGCAGACAGGGATTTGCTGGAAATGGAACGACCTGCACTGGTATTTAATCTAATGCCTTAGTTTTAGAACCTCTTGTAGTTGACATATGACAAACTCGATGTTATTGTTACTACTTACTTGATGTCGACGAGTGTTCAAGGGACGGCAGCCCTTTCAGCGAAAATACGGACTGTTTGAACAATGATGGATCATACGCTCGTACGTGCAAAAATGGTTTCACAGGAAATGGAACAGTTTGCACTGGTAAATTATATTTTGTGTTAAGGTTTGTCGGCTTAAATTTGAATCTATAATATGATTCGAACCCATGACTTCCCAATAGTGTTTTGCGTACCTAAAGTTTATAGCTCGGCGGTTTATTTTGGGCCTTTTCTAGACATCGACGAATGTACAAAGAATGGAAACCCGTGTGACGAAAACGCCGATTGTTTCAACAACGAGGGATCGTACACTTGTGCTTGTAAAGATGGCTTCATCGGAAACGGAATAATTTGTCTCGGTAAGTATTGATTCGTTGGCGCGATTGCTACTGCTGCTGCTACTACTTCCTCTCCTCTTCGTAATCGTGTCAGTAAATTGCGAGCAAAAAATTAAAGTAGCCTGCGTTCAGCCGTCTACTATTTCCCGAAGCGGCAAAGTGGCGTTAGGAAACGGCAGACGGCTGCACGCAGGCTCTTGGATAGTTTCTGTATGTTGCACTTAGCACGCGGTTATCTTGAATACCTTAGGGTCCACCATAACTTTGGTCAACTTGAAACATTTCTGCAAAGTGGAACTTTTCCGGCCCTGCCTTTTCTCTTTAGATATCGATGAGTGTGTGGCAGATCCCAGCCCTTGTGATGACAATGCCGCATGCACCAATATTGACGGCTCCTACACTTGCGCCTGCAAAGGCGGGTACACAGGAAATGGCACGTATTGCCAAGGTAACGACAGACTCTTTTATGTGACCTTGGGAACGACCACCACTAAGCACTGCATGGCAACGTCAGTCACTTTACTGTAGTTACACAAATCCGGTCGCCATTCAAAGTGAAATTGTGTGGAAACCATCAATTCTAACCCCAATATTAAAAGCAAACATTTTCTGATAGCTTATTGAATACAAATTTTAATTTGGGATTTTGTTTTGATCATGTTGACCATAATAAGCAACGTCAGCATACTGTTAGCGATCATGATGTTGCGCAACAGAACATGTTTACACAAACACCTGAACTCTTTTATAGGATTTCATCGAAAGATATTGGTCTTAAAGGGTGTCTGGTATTTTAAATTCATAAAAAACTGAGGGATGTCTAAAGATGAAATTCTACATAAAAGTTTAGGTGCTCATGTAAAAGTCTTCTTAATTTAATAAAATCTCAATGTTTCCCAACACCATGAACGTGAACAATATGTTGACGTTACTAATTATGGTCTATACGATATGCATTTTTCTACGTGTATCACAATAGATATCGATGAGTGTTCTGCGGATCCCAGTCCTTGCGATGAAACCGCTAATTGCACCAACAGTGACGGTTCTTATACCTGTACTTGTAAACAAGGATTTACAGGAAACGGAACAGTTTGTGAAGGTAGCTGCATGTGAGAATGTTCAAAACTAGTCTTTCCACTGTGATATGATATATATCGCGACTGAGAGGAGAAACTACATGTCCACTTTACAATATTACATACAGTTGGCTCGGACGTCAGCATACAAAGGACGCCGCTGGCTGCCGCTATCAGTCCATTTATGAGCCTGCTCGAGCCCTCCCAGACCATGAGCCTACTTGAACCCTCCCAACCCATGGTGGTTTATAATTCTAAGGCATGAAAATAGACCACAGCATCGAGGACTACGTCCCCTTCCCTTTAAACAATAGAGTGTTTCTGTCGTGGAACTATCGGTCTGATAGTTGCCCCGCGGAAATTTGATGTTCTTAAAACAAATACTTGCCCGAGAAGCGAAGCTTCGAGGGCAAATATGTTAGTGTTAAGAACACCAAATTTCCAAGGGGCAACTACCAGACCGATACTTCCTCGACAGAAACACTCTATTGTCTTTATTGTTTACCACTGTTTTCTTCTGCACGCGCCCGTTAAAAAGCGAGCGTTATGAATTATTTTGTTTTATAACTTTTTAGGACGAAAGACCTGAAGCAAATGAATTAAAACTAGAATTGAAACCAACTAAATCAAAACCAGACAATAAATGCTCTAAATAGCTGATTGTTTACCAAAAAATTTCACGGACGGGCACTCTCCATCCGGGTATTTTCCTCGGACGGGCACTATGCGCTGATAGTGCCCTCGTCGGATGAACACTATCGCGTGAAGAATCGGAGAAAATTTAGTGGTGAACTATAATTTCGAATAGTATGTGGGTTCTTTCACGTCCCACATAATTATATATGGACAAGGTTTGCGAGACGGGACCTACTATTTATCGTCCTTATCCGAGAAGACTAGAAAATCTAACCATTTGCAGATTACATTACAAAGACAGCACTTTCTCCTCTGTAACCGAAATAAATCTTCTAATTAACATGTGCTAAATTATTTTCCATTGTTACTGCTGCAGATATAGATGAATGTTCTGAGGATTCTAGTCCTTGTGTAGAAAATGCTGATTGCGCCAACAGTGATGGTTCTTACAGCTGTACTTGTCGACAAGGATTCACTGGAAATGGAACAGTTTGCGAAGGTATAGGAGGAAGTTTTTAAAAGTTATCCCGCTGTTATTCGTTACAGCAAATACATTTCAAAGTAACTATGAAATTGGATGGTACAGAAATCGCATAAAGTAATTGTCAATCTTTTTGTCATGTCAGATATCGACGAATGTTCTGCGGATTCCAGGCCTTGTGACGAAAACGCTGATTGTACCAACAGTGACGGTTCCTACAGCTGTACTTGTAAACAAGGGTTCACCGGAGATGGCACAACCTGTGAAGGTATTTGTGATGCTATCGCTAATGCTACTTTGAGGGTCTGGATGGGTGTGCTGACATTTTAGCTATCGGCCAATGATTTAGCCCGCCATCTAAAAAAATCTACGAATCTACCTTCCTGGGAAGTTCGCGAATCCTCATGTAAACGTTGGGTTGGATATTAAGAAGAGTGCCAACCATGCGTTCTTTAGAGCAACACCCACCCCAGCAAAACCGGATTAGGATCCGCCAAATCGTTTCATGGCTTTTGCTTTGTTCTGTGTTATATATCGCTGAGTGTCATGCTCTTAATCTGTGTGATGAGAATGCAAACTGCACCAACACAAACGGGTTTCACGTTTGTGCATGCATGCATAGACGAGGATCCTGTGAAGACCGAACAGCGTGCGAAGGCATTCGTTTGAAGCCACGTGTAGTTTCAGTAGTTGAAGTCAGCGTATTCCAATAACTAATGAGTGCAGTTTACGTGCAACAGGAATTTAATTAGCCTGCAAATACAGCGTCTTTCTTTGACTCCTGGCCGGTTTGGCCAAGTCGGCCGTGTGCGAGGAAAGGCAGCTGTATTCGCAGGCAAGACTTTGATGGAAGGCTGAATAGCCGAACGTTAAATGCAGATGAATGTTTTATTTTCTAAATGAAAGCGATGATACAAAGTGGTCTAGTGGCCCACTTTTCGGAGACACACACATAACTCATGCATCTCATGCAACACGTTGGCTTGTACTGACATGAAAGTATTTTTTTTTCATAACATCAGATGTAGATGAGTGTTCTGTGGATCGAAGTCCGTGTGATGAAAATGCTGAATGTACCAACAGTGACGGTTCTTATAGCTGCACTTGTAAACAAGGATTCACCGGAAATGGAACAGTTTGTGAAGGTACATGCATCTGAGAATGTTATTAGTAACGTAAACTTTTTCAACGCGCCTCGGACTTTTCTTCGGAGAATAGGGGTACTTTTCCAGGTCTCTTTCAGTGTTTTACTCTTAAAATATCTACTTTCCCTCGTGCATCACAACAGATATCGACGAGTGTTCGGTGGATTCCAGTCCGTGTGATGAAAACGCTGATTGCACCAACAGTGACGGTTCTTATAGCTGTACTTGTAAACAAGGATTTACCGGAAATGGAACAGTTTGTGAAGGTAAGTCACTTGTAGAAAAGTTAAAAATAGTACTAAACATGTACGAATTAAAATAAATTTCCATTGTTATTGATTCAGATATAGATGAATGTTCTGAGGGTTCCAGTCCATGTGACGACTATGCTGAGTGTACCAACACTGACGGTTCCTACAGCTGTACTTGCAAACAGGGATTCACTGGTAATGGAACGGTTTGCAAAGGTACAGGAGAAAGTTCTTAAAAGTTTCCCACTGTTTCTCATGAAGACAAATATATTTTACTGTAACAATGAAACCGAATAGTAAAGGAATGGATAAAAGTAATTAGCTATCTTGTTATCATCTCAGATATCGACGAATGTACGGCGGGCTCCAGTCCGTGTGACGAGAACGCTGATTGTACCAACATTGACGGTTCTTACAGCTGTGATTGTAAACAAGGATTTACTGGAAATGGAACAACATGTGAAGGTAATAACAAGGCATGCTATTTCATGATATATATTTACAGATAGACAATTTGGTAATGTATAATTTCTTTATAATCATTTTCTATGGAGTGGACCGACAGCAAAGTTGTAGGGCTCAACGCTATTTCATTATAAAGGCTAATATCATTTCTATTTTGTACCACATCAGATATCGATGAGTGTTCCGCGGATTCGAGACCATGTGACGAGAACGCCGTTTGTACGAACAGTGATGGCTCGTACAGCTGCGCTTGTAAACAAGGATTCACCGGAAATGGCACGGTTTGTCAAGGTACGTGCATTTGAGATTGATCTTTATTATGTGCCTCCCCCGGAGGGGCACTGCCTTAAATTTCGGATAGGTGTGTGCCCCAATTTAAAACCATATACCAATTGAGAAGATAAAGAAAACGGGATTTGATATCCTATTTAAGGCACAAACCCGAAAATTGACACCGTTTATCCAAGAAAAAAATAAGAAAGGTATAAATGGGTCAATTGTATTTCGTTCCGGTAACATTTGTAATTTGTTTTCGCACAACCTGCGAACGTCGATACAAAGTGCCATAGTGGCCAACTTTTGGAAAATGGAAGATGTGCATAAATACAATAATACACATAACTTAGTTGTGTGGAAGATTTATTTAATACAAGCAAGCTAAAAGAAGAGCTGTCAACTAATTCCTTCTTATTAAATCAGATGTAGATGAATGCTCTGCGGATTCCAGCCCGTGCGACGACAACGCTGATTGCACAAACAGTGACGGTTCTTACAGTTGTACATGCAAACAAGGATTCACTGGAGATGGAACATCTTGTGAAGGTATGCAATACTATCCCTCAACTCCTCCCTTTAACTGTGACTGTCTGTGGGTGTCACACTGTGTCAAACCCAGGGTACTCACCAGATTGCCATGTCGGCACCTGAATATTTTATGTTGTTTCCTTTCCTCACAAAGGGAGGAGGTGTGTCAATGACCGCTAGCCACGCCCTTGTCATGTCCATGTCCATGTCTGGAAAACATACCCCCAGTTAACCTGTGTTTGTTTCATTTGACAACATGAGAGACATATATCCCGAGGTCAGGTCTTCTTTCTTTTCGTATTACCATTCTATCTCCGCGTCCTTTTACCCTTTCATCACCTTATTTAACACTTCTCGGTTTGTTCAGAACATGTATAAAAACCTATCTTGACTGTGTTCTTTTCTTTAGCTTTATTATTTTTGTATCTTTTGTATCACATCAGATATCAATGAGTGTGCTCCAGATTCCAACCCATGCGATGAAAACGCAGTTTGCACCAATACTGAAGGCTCCTCAAGCTGTACTTGTAGAAAGGGATTCACTGGCGATGGAACAGTTTGTCAAGGTGTGCAAAAATAAGTAACCTTCCCAACTACGCATGTTCCATTTCATGTTGTTTTTACCGTTAGCAACGGTTTAACATGATGGCCGGAAGGTTGTAAAAATTTAATGAGCATAACTACACACTTTTACTCCAGGCATTATCACACCATGTTAATACAACAAATGTCATATTTCATACAAATAACAACGTGTTCACTTTCTATGCATATCAGATATCGATGAGTGTTCTGCGGATACAAGTCCTTGCGACGAAAATGCTGACTGCAGTAACACTGACGGTTCTTTTAGCTGTACTTGTAAACAAGGCTACGCTGGAAATGGAACAGTTTGCGAAGGTATCGAATATAACTTTAAATCTGCGTCAACTTCACCCATGATTTGGTTTCGTTTTGTTTCCCTAATGACTTTGCAACAGGTAGGAATGGCGATGAACCATTTTCGGTTACAGACCTATGTTTCAAAAGTAAAACGTAATTCCTATTCTTGTTCTATCATATTAGATATTGATGAATGTTCTGCGGATTCCAGTCCATGTGACAAGAACGCTGATTGTGTCAACAGTGACGGTTCTTATACCTGTACTTGTAAGCAAGGATTCACTGGAAATGGAACAGTGTGTGAAGGTATCTGAGTAGGCCTCTACCATCACTTCACATAACGGCCTTTAGTTAGCATCGTATTTTAGCTGGTTGCCCATGCACGTACTCACCTGCTTTTTCTACTAAATCAGATATTGATGAATGTTCTGCGGAATCCAGTCCATGTCATGAAAACGCTGGCTGTACCAACAGTGATGGTTCTTATAGCTGTGGTTGTAAAGAAGGGTTCACTGGAGATGGAGAGACTTGTCAAGGTATTACCTATGAATGATCAATATATTATTATGGCTGATACAAGCCAAACCAACTATTGCATAACATCATTCCTGTACTTTTCCACTGTACTAGATATCGACGAGTGTTCTGCGGATTTCAGTCCGTGTGATGAGGACGCTGATTGTACCAACAGTGATGGTTCTTACAGCTGTATTTGTAAACAGGGGTTCACTGGAAATGGAACAGTTTGCGAAGGTATACAAAGGGTACTTTTATCAACTCCTAAATTCCTAAATGTCGCATTTAATTATATCCTCATTTAATAATAATTAAAGATAATTAAAGATTTATAACGCGCCCTTTCCATGCAAATATGATCAAAAGCGCGTAAGCTGGGCGTAAGCTGGGTTTTCAAGTAATCTTTTCCGTTTTACACCAAATTAGATATCGATGAGTGTTCCGCAGAGTCCAGTCCGTGTGACGAGAACGCTGATTGTATCAACAGTGATGGTTCTTTTAGCTGTACCTGTAAACAAGGATTCACCGGAAATGGCACAATTTGTGAAGGTATATGAGAGACAATCGTTTCATGATATTTCAACTACCCTTTACAGTATTAAGATTTTAAAAGTCGCCATGTTCCATCATATCATGGGTGTTCCTTGGATCTCAGTCCATGTGACGACAACGCTGATTGCACTAACTATACAGCTGGATGGTACAGTGATGGTTCTTGCAGCTTTACTTGAAATGGTGCAGATGTCAAAATACGCGAGAAAGTTGGAATAATTTATCAATCCCATTTCTTATCAGTAAATATACAAGTCATTATATAAGCAGCGTCAAGCATGGCTCTAAAAATAGTGCGTATTCAACTATTTCAGTTATACATCGGCGAAACAGGGAGACGACTTGGCTACCGATTCCGAAAACACCTTCGTGACGTAGAGAAAGACGACAAAAATGCATCGAAACCGGTCGCGAGACACTTAAATCTCCCAAATCATTCTAAGCAACATATGGCAGTCTGCGGCCTTTCCCTTCACCAAGGAAACACGGAAAGCCGTAAAACTCTAGAACAAAAATTTATTAATTTCATTCAACTAATTTATTCCGTTGTTTTCACGTTACCAGGCACCAGCCAATAGCGAAGCTCCATCTTTCTGTATATAAAAAACACACGACCCACAATTCCTTGATTCGCTCCGACGAAGGGCTAACGCTCGAAACGTCAGGAATTGAATCTCTTTACGGTGGCCAATTGACATTATCAACCCAGTTGATAAAACCAAATTATATTGTTACACTTCCCACCGACGCAGCACCACAGTTTCTTTAGAAACTTACCCCCTCTATTTCAGACATCGATGAGTGTTCTGCGGATTCCAATCCGTGTGATGAAAACGCTGATTGCACCAACAGTGACGGTTCTTACAGCTGTACTTGTAAACAAGGATTCACTGGCAATGGGACATCTTGTAAAGGTATGTAGAATAATTATCGTGGCATAAGCACTTTCAGAATCAAGCTTAAGTTTACCACGTACACATTGTAACGAATCTCTGGGAGCTCCTCGATGTTTACGTGTTTAAATAAGTTGATTGAATTGAATGTTTCTTTCTTAATATCAGATATCGATGAGTGTTCTTTGGTGGAACCCAGCCCTTGTGACGAGAACGCTGATTGCACCAACAGTGACGGTTCTTATAGCTGTACTTGCAAACAGGGGTTCACTGGAAATGGAACAGTTTGCGAAGGTATACAAAGGGTACTTTTATCAACTCCTAAATTCCTAAATGTCGCATTTAATTATATCCTCACTTAAGCTGGGTTTTCAAGTAATCTTTTCCGTTTTACACCGAATTAGATATCGATGAGTGTTCCGCAGAGTCTTTTGCAAATCAAAGTAAAATATATTTAACAATTATTCCACGAGCGCGTGTTGGATATGAGATGGTAGATAGCCAACGAGGCGCGTAGCGCCGAGTTGGCTATAACCATCTCATATCCAACAAGCGCGAGTGGAATAACTGTTTTATTAAAAACGCCCCAAAAATATTGCACAAACATTGCAAAAATGCATTCTTTTACGCGTACATGTACTTTTTTGGTAGGTCAATGGTATATGAGCTCATACACCATTGCCTCTCAGCCAATCAAAACTCAGGAAATGCAATATACCATTGGTAGTTTTTCATAATACGTGATATATACGTTATAAATAAAGGTAACTAATGCGCACGGGCTTGAGGTGTCATACTGTCGACGCTTAATTCTGTGATTTTTCTTATCATTTTAGTTACGACTATAATTGCATTGCCTTACCCACTGAATGGGATACGAGGTCATCCGTTTAAATTATTTTTATTGTCAAACGATTTTATATTTTCTCAACAATTGATAGCTGCAGCCGTGTACCCGTCTGGCAGTATGACGCATTGATCGGGCTTATCTCCCAATACTTACAGAATCGAGTGTGCGTGTAGTTTTTTTCGAATGTAAATATAGATTATGCGATGGAAAGTGCGCACGAACGATTTCTATTCACGAGTTGCTTAGCATCAAAAAACGAAAGGGGGAGTGCAGCGAACGAGTGAGTTTTTTTGATGCATAACAACGAGTGAATAAAAATCGCTCAAGCACTTTCCCTGATGTAATGTTTTTTTATAACGTACTGAGATTTTTTCTTACTGAAAGCAGTGCGCTTGTTGCCCTTCACTGTGAAGTACTATCGTTCGTGTCTCTGATTGAACGAATGATGTTTTTTCACAGTCGTTCGCTCATATCTTGTACACCTTTTGTATTTCATCAGATGTTAATGAGTGTGCTCCAGATTCCAACCCATGTGATAGAAATGCAGTTTGCATTAACACTGATGGTTCTTCAACCTGTACTTGTAAGAAAGGGTTTACTGGTGATGGCACGACTTGTCAAGGTATTAAAGAATGTATCAAGAACTAAATTAAAAATTAAAAAAAATCAGTTTATTTAAGTGTCGATGTATTTAGCACTAGCTGTGCTAATTGAGGACACTGTAAATACGGAAACAAATGAAACAGCAAGTTGCTAAAAATCCCAACTGGCAGGAGGCAGACCAGTTGGCTATTTACAAAGCGTGGAGGAGTTGAATTCAGGACCACAAAAGACAAATCCGTTTTTACTGGCAGGGAGGGGGACTTGAATCCGGGCCCTCCGGATTACAAGTCCAGCACCATAACCACGAGGCCAAGCCTGCCTCCTTCAAGGAGCTCAGTCACGGATGACACAGTTTGAAAAGTTTAGACTAAATTTTTCAAATTTGTCAATTACAATCCTTCTCAATCTTCCTCATTCAAAGCCATCCTTTATTCGTTCTAGTTCATTGGTGTATCTTTCGTGTTTTCTACCTTGGTAAACGATTAATTCATAATGGAAAATCGTGCACCTCTTATAGAGATTTACGCATGGGAAGACGGACAAACCTCTTGGCATCTTTTGTTTTCGTATTTATTTGACTGTTCGCTTCTTTGATTGATAGTTTTTCTGTTTGTTCGTTCGTTGGTTTGTTTTCTGGTTTGTGAGAGTCGCAAGGTAAAATGTTACTTACCCAAGCACAGACATTATTTGGCTTGGTTATTCTTATAAGCTGAAGCTATAAAAGAAAGCCAGCCGCTGTTTTGCCTACCATATAGGATGAGGGCACTAGTCGTGTGGGGAATATCTTTTACAAGGAAACACTGAAACCGGTCCAAAGCTTTTCCTCAACGACCATATTACCATACAAATAAGAAGGCATACCTGATACAGGGGTCTGCCGCTTTAAATTAATCTTTTACCTTTCTATCATAACAGATATCGACGAGTGCTCTGAAGAGACCAGCCCGTGTGATGACAATGCTGACTGTGCCAACAGTGATGGTTCATACAGCTGTACGTGTAAGAAAGGATTCACTGGAAATGGAAAAGTTTGTGAAGGTAAACTGAGAAACAGTTTATATTTAACTCATATTTCACACGTTCAAAAAACGTCTAAAATGAGACATGCTTCGTTTTCTATCACTTCAGATATAGATGAGTGTTCGGCGGATTCCAGTCCGTGTGACGATAACGCTGATTGCAACAACAGTGTCGGTTCGTACAATTGTACTTGTAAAAACGGATTCACTGGAGATGGCACAGTTTGTGAAGGTATACGCGTGGTTATTTTTAAAAACGGGGAATACTCTCCATAAAGGTTTTTTATAATAAATAACATCTCCCTGTTGTACAATTTAGACATCGACGAGTGTTCAACGGATTCCACTCCGTGTGACGAGAACGCTGATTGCACCAACAGTGTCGGTTCGTATAACTGTACTTGTAAACAAGGATTCACTGGAGATGGCACAGTTTGTGAAGGTAAACGCGTGGTTATTTTTTTAAAAACGGGGAGTACTCTGGATAAAGGCTTTTAATAAAATCTCCCTGTTGTACAATTTAGACATCGACGAGTGTTCTGCGGATTCCAGTCCGTGTGACGAGAACGCTGGATGCACAAACACTGATGGCTCTTATAGCTGTTCTTGTCAAGAAGGGTTCGATGGAGATGGAATATCTTGTAAAGGTATACGAGTGGACTACTCTGGAAAATAATCCACGTATCATGGGAAAAATAACTAAAAACACTGTATGACTTTTCTTTGCATTACATCAGATATTGACGAGTGTTCCGCGGATTCTAGTCCGTGTGACGAAAATGCTGATTGCACCAACACTGACGGTTCCTACAACTGTACTTGTAAACAAGGATTCACTGGAGATGGAAAAGCTTGCGCAGGTAAACTGAGAAACTATCTTTTTAACCGGCATTTCCGACCTTCAAAAATAAGCAAAACCCTTAAAATGAGCCATTTTCCGTTCGTTTTTTTTATAACTTCAGATGTAGATGAGTGTTCAGCGGATCCTAATCCATGTGATGAAAACGCTGATTGCACAAACAGTGACGGTTCTTACAGTTGTACTTGTAAACAAGGTTTCACTGGAGATGGAACAGTTTGTACAGGTTTCTTTTTACGGCAGTATTCTACTTAGGCTGCACAAATTAACTAAATTTAATAATTACAATAAAGCAGCAATTCATGTCTTTTGTTACAACAGATATCGATGAATGTTCTGTCGATGCCAGTCCATGTGACGAAAACGCTCAATGTGCCAACAGTGATGGTTCTTACAGCTGTACCTGTAACCAAGGATTCACTGGAAATGGTTCACTTTGTGAGGGTATGAGTTACAGTCGTATATTTTCATAATTAATCCTATCGAGTTGCACCATCGCTTGGAATACGGACACTTCGCAAGTCCAAAGCGTTGAAGATCGAAACTACCCTGTCTGGCTTTCAAAAGTCTGACTTCAAAAGACTTCAAAACATTGTTTATTCGTTGATGTCAGATATTATCTAATAAAACTAATTATAATAACAGGTAAAACGTTCTCTGGCTTAAAATATGTTTATAAACGAGCTTTCGACTGCCAACGCTACAGTCTTCAACGAGTAAAAAGTGAAAGAGGCCCTTCTGCAGCTTTTAGCGCATCTTTTACTTTTTTCCGTTTTGGGCCTGTAGAGTTGATAGTCGAAAGCTCATTTTTAAACATATTTTAAGCAGGAGAACGTTTTACCTTTTTATGATGATTCATCCCGGCTGTGCCTAATCATTTTTTTTCAAAACTAATTATGTTTATTTATTTGTGAGTATAAAGAGGAGGGCCTCCACGCAAATACAAAAGCAGCAAAGAATGAGATACGGCTGTTCTCAGATCGAAATAAAATAATTGCTTCTCCTGTCTTTTAATCAGATATTGATGAGTGCTCTGCGGATCCTAGTCCATGTAACGAGAACGCTGATTGTACCAACAGTGACGGTTCTTACAGCTGTACTTGCAAACAAGGATTCACTGGCGACGGGTCATTTTGTGAAGGTTTGTCAAAGAAAGCAATAAGTATTTTAAGAGTGCAGTCAGCCTGGGGGTGTCACATAAATTGATTCTTAGAGAGGAACATGGACTGTCGGCATTGTCAAAGTTCCATGTATCGTTTCTTCCAGAGTCCGTAGTTACAGAGTACAACAATGAGGCAGGGCTGTTCCCTGATCGAATTAAAAATAATCGCTTCTCCTGTTTCTTAAACCAGATATCGACGAGTGTTCTGCAGATTCGAATCTGTGTGATGAAAACGCTGATTGTACCAACAGCGACGGTTCTTATAGCTGTACTTGTAAACAAGGATTCACTGGAGATGGAACAGCTTGTGCAGGTTTTATCAAACGCATTCTTCTAAGGCCTGAAGTAACGAAAATTTGTAATTAAAATAAACCAACAATTTATATATTTTCTGCTACAACAGATATAGATGAATGTTCTGCCGGAGTCAGTCCGTGTGACGAAAACGCTCAATGTACCAACAGTGATGGTTCTTATAGCTGTACTTGTAAACAAGGATTCACTGGAGATGGAACAGCTTGTGCAGGTTTTAATCAAACGCATTCTACTAAGGCTTGAAGAAACGAAAATTTGTAATTAAAATAAACCAACAATTTATATATTTTCTGTTACAACAGATATAGATGAATGTTCTGCCGGAGTCAGTTCGTGTGACGAAAACGCTCAATGTACCAACAGTGATGGTTCTTATAGCTGTACTTGTAAACAAGGATTCACTGGAGATGGAACAGCTTGCGCAGGTTTTAATCAAACGCATTCTACTAAGGCTTGAAGAAACGAAAATTTGTAATTAAAATAAACCAACAATTTATATATTTTCTGTTACAACAGATATAGATGAATGTTCTGCCGGAGTCAGTCCGTGTGACGAAAACGCTCAATGTACCAACAGTGATGGTTCTTATAGCTGTACTTGTAAACAAGGATTCACTGGAGATGGAACAGCTTGTGCAGGTTTTAATCAAACGCATTCTACTAAGGCTTGAAGAAACGAAAATTTGTAGTTAAAATAAACCAACAATTTAGATATTTTCTGTTAAAACAGATATAGATGAATGTTCTGCCGGAGTCAGTCCGTGTGACAAAAACGCTCAGTGTACCAACAGTGATGGTTCTTATAGCTGTACTTGTAAACAAGGATTCACTGGAGATGGTTCCCTTTGTGAAGGTATGAAAGATGCGGTCCTATATTTTCAAAATTCTACCTCTCAAGTTGGGTACGGACACTTGCCGCAAGTTTATCCCGCACCAGAAATACTCTCACCTTTTTGTGATATCCGGTATGACAGCTTTAAAGGAGCTACGTCATGGAAAGTCATCTTGAAAAAAACTGGCAAGTTTTTTCAAGTTTGTCATTTGAAATCGGTCTATATAGTTGTCATTCGAAACAATCCTTGTATAATTTCAGTATTCTATTATCTCGTTTCTCGGCATTAGAAAACTCTTACGTTTTAGATTTCCTTCAAATTGAAAGAAAATTGGAAAATGACTTCAAATGCCGTGACACTGCTCCTTTAATAGCAGTCGTTAGCATGAATAAGTAATTAAGCATCTTCAGATATCGATGAGTGTTCTGTTGATTCAAGTCCAAGTGATGAAAACGCTGACTGTACCAACAATGACGGTTCTTTTAGCTGTACTTGTAAACAAGGATTTACTGGTGATGGATCACTTTGTCAAGGTTTGTCAAAGGGACTAACAGCCAAATTTAACCTCCTGTTCTCTGATCGTTCTGAGTGGTGTTTCTTCAAAAAAACCTAACTGCTAATGTCCCCCAGATTGTGCCCTCTGGTGTTCAATCTAATCTAAGAAGCCATGTATTAACAAACCAAATTATGTATATTTGTTTGTGAGTATAGATAAGTGAGCGTACTGTACAC
>OX393566.1:6072960-6102960 GCA_947652115.1 Blastomussa wellsi | reverse complement strand
TCCTCTATTGCATCAGATATCGACGAGTGTTCTGCGGATTCCAGTCCATGTGATGAAAACGCTGATTGTACCAACAGTGATGGTTCTTATAGCTGTACTTGTAAACAAGGATTTGATGGCGATGGGGATGTTTGCAAAGGTGAACAAGATTGTTCTCATTAACGTTGCTTTCGAGTATTCAAGCATTCTTTGTTGTATTCACAAATACTAAGACATTTTTCTCTGTGTTCCGTCAGATTTTGATGAGTGTTCTTTGGAACCAAATCCGTGTGATAACAATGCTGATTGTACCAACAGTGACGGTTCTTACAGCTGTACTTGTAAGCAGGGATTTAACGGAAATGGCACATTTTGTGAAGGTATTCAATAATGTTCTTGTGGATGGGAAATCTAGTCTTGAGACCTGGCGTAGCTCACAGTTTTCTTCCCCAGGTCGTGACAAGTTTTCAATCCTCTATAATTTCTCGATTCGGAAATGGTATTCCGAACTTAACGATCAGGCTTTAGCGAAGATCAGCCCATTCTCAGCCATCCCTATTTCTAAATCTCCTTGGTTTATTTTATAATCTTTGATATTTTCGATTTTGCCTCAGTAACCGTTTAGTCTAAATTCACAGGCCGTTTTTACAGACCTGTTTTTTATTTATCATAAAGTCGTTCTTTCCTGTCGTATCCTACAGATATCGATGAGTGTTCTGCGGATTCCAGTCCGTGTGATAAAAACGCTGAATGCACCAACAGTGACGGTTCTTATAGCTGTACATGTAAACAAGGATTCACTGGAGATGGAGCGGCTTGTGAAGGTATAGTCAAAGATATAGCGAGAAACGATAATAATTCAGAGTGCGAATTTGCACGACTGACCAGGGAAAGATTGTCGGATGGCTTACAACAAAGCACTTGTCTTTTATATTTCACTCAGATATCGATGAGTGTTCTGCGGATGCCAGTCCGTGTGACGATAACGCTGACTGCATCAACAGTGACGGTTCGTACAGCTGTACTTGTAAACAAGGATTCGACGGGGACGGCGTTTCCTGTAAAGGTACATGCAAATATCATTCCTTTTGAATTGAGTCTTCGCATAATCTTTGTTGTACAGGAACACAGTAAATCATTTCCCTTTCCGTTGCATTAGATTTCGATGAGTGCTCTTTAGAGCCCAGCCCTTGCCACGAGAACGCCGATTGTGTCAATAATGACGGCTCTTACAGCTGTACTTGTAAAGAGGGATTCGCCGGGGATGGCAGCGAAGTTTGTGAAGGTTTGGGAGAATGTTGTTAAGAAAAGCAATCCACTGCGCCATCATCACTGTCGACCACTGGCATTTTCCAATACGTGAAACGAATCAGTCACTTTCGACTGCCATAATCTGATTCTTTCGTGTACTGTTGTTTCATGCTCTTGTCGGATTAGAACACTCCACAAGACAAATAAAACACTCCACATCCTTACTGTTACATTCGAGTTACATCCTCTCGATATTAAATGAGCTTTGGACAGTTTGTAACAGTTTCTCTTTTACCTCGCATCAGATATCGATGAATGTTCTGCGGATTCCAGTCCGTGTGATCAAAACGCTGATTGTACAAACAGCGATGGCTCTTACAGCTGTACCTGTAAACAAGGATTCACTGGAAATGGAACAGTTTGTGAAGGTATCATTATGTGATTAGTGTTGCTAATGTTACTTTGAGGGTGTGGATGGGTGTACTGAAATTTCAATTATCCTTCTAGTTCAGGACGATTTCGCTTCTACACGTATCGGTTCAAATTTCAGGCCATCTCTTGGCTATCAGAAAATTGGAAAATGACACAACTGGCTGTCATAACCTTGAGAAATGTTATTAGCCATCATTTAAGCCCCATCCAGACACTTCTTCAATACAAGAAACCTAAAAAAATAAGTAATCATACATTTTCAATCACATCAGAAGTAGATGAGTGCTCAGCGGATTCCAGTCCGTGCGATGAAAACGCTCTCTGCACTAATAGCGAAGGATCTTACAGCTGTACTTGTAAACAAGGATTTACCGGGGATGGAACAATTTGTGAAGGTATGCACTTGAGCCTTCTTCGTTGTTTTTTGGTCCCCTAATGATGCCAATAGGTTTGCAATGAATACGGGAATCGACAAAATTTTCAGCCAGTACAATGTTGTCACCACGTTTCAACGTGTAGTGTAGTTAAAGGCAGCACGTGCTACAATATCACTTACAGAAATTTCGAAGTTTGGCCGACACGTTTCATATTTTATTTGACATTTAACGTGTTTCCATTCTGCAACACTAGATATCGACGAATGCTCTGCGGATTCCAGACCGTGTGACGAGAACGCTGATTGCACCAACAGCGACGGTTTTTATAGCTGTGCTTGTAAGCAAGGATTCACTGGAAATGGAACAGTTTGTGAAGGCAGGAAGTATATTTATATAAAATTGACCCTACGTTCTTTTCACAAATAAGGTTGCATTTATATACGTTAGACTAAAACATATCTTTGTTTTCCCCTAAACGCAGACCTGGATGAGTGTTCCGCAGATTCCAATCCGTGTGACAAGAACGCTGATTGTACAAACAGTGATGGTTCTTATAGCTGTACTTGTAAACAAGGATTCACAGGAGATGGGTCACGTTGTGAAGGTTTGTCAAAGGAAGCAATACGTATTGTAATAGCGCAGTCAACCTGGTAGTTTCACATAAATTGATTCTTTAAGAGGAGCATGCGAACCGTCGGCATAGTGGAAGATCTGTGTAGCGTTTTGGAGATGGTACAGCTTGTGAAGGTATATGAACACGTTGAGATTAATCCACAATTAATTAGCGTTTCTAGTTTCTTTTAGTATTTAACGTTTGTTAACATTCAAACCTCGATGTTTTGAGACGTTTCTCTTGTTTTTTTTGACAACTTTCTGTTTCTTAGAGTCATAGAAGTTGCTTTTAATTTATAAGTGCCACGCATGTAACATTAATGAACAAAAGTCTTGCTTTACTGTTCTCAAAGAAAGTTCTAATATATCGTACCAGGACATTCTGCTTTGTAGGGTACGCTAATTGCTGCGTTACAATGAGCCTTGCTCACAATATTCAATCCAAACTTTCTGTCTCTTCATCAGAGCAATAATTAAAACAACGAGATATTTGCAAATTGCTCCTCGAAGCCACACATTATTTCCAGAGAGTTCCAGAGTCATGTATATCATTCGATGTGGATGAACGTTTTACGGATTCAAGCCCTGGTAACAAAACAAGAACTGTAATTTCAAAAGTCAATGTTCTCCCTTCATCTTTTCATCTTCCTTCTAACATCACTTTAACTGGTGATTCTGCTAGCATCATTTTCACTGGTGATACATCCCTTATACAACTGACAAGTGTGATCAACGTAATTTAGGATGTTTTATTGGCAGTGTCTGTTTTTGTAATCGTTTCTTTTTCTCTCCAACGCCAGATATTGATGAATGTTCTGCGGATTCCAATCCATGTGACGAAGACGCTGATTGTACCAATAGTGATGGTTCTTACAGCTGTAATTGTAAACAGGGATTCACTGGAGATGGAGCAACTTGTGAAGGTATATGGGAATAATGTGATAAATCTACAGTACTAATTAACTAGCGCTCTTAAATTCTCGAAATGCTCATTAAGAATTCCTTGAACTTTAGGGGCAAGCACCGTCTTTCGTTGTGATGACGATTTAAAGGAACACATGTCACTTACAAATCCTGACAGTCTAATTTTCGATATATTGTAAAATCGAAACCCATCGCTTCTTCGCTTTTCACTAGACATCAATGAGTGCTCTGCGGATTCCAGTCCGTGCGATGAGAATGCTGATTGTACCAACAGTGACGGTTCTTATAGCTGTACTTGTAAACAAGGATTTGACGGAGATGGCGCAACTTGTAAAGGTACTCGCATTTAAACATTTGACGTCCAGACAATATCTTTGTTCTCCATGAATGTCAGTAAATTATTCTCGTTTCTATTGCATCAGATTTTGACGAGTGCTCTTTAGAACCAAGTCCCTGTGACGAAAATGCTGATTGTATCAACATCGACGGTTCTTACAGCTGCACTTGTAAACAAGGATTCGCCGGAGATGGCGGCGCAGTGTGTCAAGGTTTGCGAGTACATGCTGTGAAAAGAAATCCACTGCGCCTTCATCACAGTCAACTGAACGCGGGGTTCCACACGTTGTGTTACGTAGAACAAATAGAATATTGTCGTTTCTTTCGCGTCGATCCTTTCATCCTACTGACATCGCTTTCACTCTTTACGCACAACGTACATCTGGAAAATGAAGCAACATCACTGCCGAAGCACGAAAAATAAAGTAATCTGCAACATTGAATCGTTAATAGTTTCCTTTCTTTTTCTTCCTACAACACCAGATATCGACGAATGTTCAGCGGATTCCAGTCCGTGTGATGAAAACGCTGATTGTACCAACACTGACGGTTCCTACAGCTGTACCTGTAAACAAGGATTTACTGGAGATGGAGTATCTTGTGAAGGTATGCGAGAACGCTAAAACGCTCATTTTGCCTTACTTTTTCAAAACAGCCATTTTGTATTCTACCTTGTGCCTAAAAGTGCGCCACCCCTCATCAAAATAATGTTACAAACTAACTGTTGCACATTCAAACCTTGCATGCGTGTTGTAATTTTCGCGGAAAGCGAATCTTCAGGGAATATTTTATCCACACGTCTACATGGTAGTAACTTTTTTTTTCTTAGATATCGATGAGTGTTCTGCGGATTCCAGTCCATGTGATGAAAATGCTGAGTGCACCAATACTGACGGCTCGTACAGCTGCCTGTGTAAGCAAGGCTTCACTGGAGACGGGAAAACATGCCAAGGTATTTATGGATCTTTTTCGCCACAAACGAATGTAATTAAAAGTGGTTCTCTAGGCAGGTTCTCTTTGCTTTGCGTCATTCCATTTTATGGACTGGATGTTGTAATGCCAAGATCACAGTAGTTGAAAGGATGGTCATTCACAAGAAAAGAACATAACACAATTAAAGGCCCTTTTGTTAGCTTCCGCTATTTTCGATGCCATCGAAATTAAGGAAATTGTATGGTGAAGAGAAATGTTGTTGCAGTGCTGTAAGTTATGTCACTGAAGTGTTTAAATTACCTTTATTCAACTGAGTTTCTCAGTAATCTATTTCGTTTCGACAAGCTTCACGTAAAATGTAATACTGAAACTGTTGCATTTAAACAATAACAAAGGCGTGGCTGACTAGGGCCATTTAACAATTAAAATTCGGAACCAAAGCATACAACCGTTGCTAAAGCGTGGGACAGCACACAAAAATGAACAGTGGGTTGTGGTTTACCCTGCAAGATGGTGGGTGGCGTCGGAAGCGACAACCAAAGGCCCAAATTACCAGGAGGCCATCTTTAAGCATTCATTTTACCTGATTTATTTTTGTTTAGAAATATCTGTTACTCCAAAAGTTGATCTCGCTGTAATCATTGGTGCTTTATCTAACCCAACACTGAAGACGATGAAGGATGCCACAAAGGTCATCATCGACAAATACGGAACCGAAGATGTACGCTACTCTTTAATTACAAGTGGAAGAGAGGCCAGCACTAAAATCGACTTCACTGACGATTATAAGGACACTCAAGCATTTAAGAACGCTATAGATGCTGTACAAAGACCTGAAGGCACGCCTGACTTAAAGAAAGCTATTGATGAAGCCAAGAAAGTTTTCGACACCGCGCCACCGAGGGCGGGCATCAGAAAGGTCTTGGTTGTGCTGATTGACCAGAAGTCGGTGAATTATCCACATGTTCTGTCTGCTAGCGCCAAAAGCTTGGAAGAAAGCAAAATTACCGTTTTGCCAGTAGCGATTGGCTCCCTCGCTGACTTGGATGAACTTTCCAGGCTCGCTCCAAGTAGGGGAATTGTTATTCAAGTTGACGATGATGAGGACGGAGATGCCATTGCTCAGAAGATCATGGACGATGGTGTGAAAGGTAGGTATTCTCTTTGTTGTTGTTGTTGGTGGTGGTGTCGCTGTTGTTGTTGTTGCCATTCGCTCTGCTTCTGCTGTTGTTTTTATTGTTGGTGTTTGGCAGTTACTTTTTATAATTGTAGTCCTATTGACCAAGGAGAGCATGCAGTTAATAGGCCATTTCCGAGATGCTGTTTTCCTCTGCTTCAAGACGAGTCCAGGTGCACAACCTTTCATATATAGAAATGAGTTTTACTCGCACGTCTTTTGTCTTGAAAATCAAACTCATTTCCAAAAGAAAGCTTGTGCACCAAGACTCGCTTTGAAACAGTGGTAGAAGGCAACTCGGAAATGGCTTATTCAAGACCATTCAAGTATCGAACGCGGTAACATAGAGGTCGCATAGAGGTAACATAGAGGTCGCATAGAGGTAACATAGAGGTAACATAGAGGTAACATAGAGGTAACATAGAGGTAGCATAGAGGTAACATAGAGGTCGCATAGAGGTAACATAGAGGTACCAAGAGGTTGCTTGTATGCTTCTTCTTTCGCGTTTGATCGAATGCAAAATAATTTAAAAAGTTAACTTCACTGTATCTGCTCCAATGCGTACAGTCCGACCTCAGAATGCACACAAGTAACCGTACTTTGAATTTTCTCACAGGTTCTGTGGATTGTGCGCAGTGTAACGCGAACTCAGTTTGTTTGAACAAGGATGACGTCTTCACATGCAAATGTAAAATGGGATACGCGGGCAACGGTATCAGTTGTGAAGGTGAGGCGATTTGATACCAAAATCTTCTGCGTTATTTTAGGACGTTTGTGAGCTGAAGGGGCAATATGGCGGTGTTGTTAGAGTTTGGACCTGAAATGTGATCCTGGGTTAAAGTCTTCCACTCCGAGCAATAGTTTCTTTTGTCATGGCAGTCCTCAGTTTAACCCCTCGGACAGATCATCATCATCGTCATCGTCATCATTTATTCGTCACCTTTTATAGGAATTATATAGTTACAGTTGAAGAGGAATAGTAGGGCGAGGAGACCTCCAAGACAACCACCAGGCTTAGAACACTGGCTATTCTGCCTCCAACCAGTTCGATCTCGTTACCATGTTGTGCTTTGTATTTCCAATATCTGTGTCAGAGTTTGTTTACCTTAGCATCGAAAAGAGCCTATGGACGGGGAGGGGGACAGACTGCCAGATCTAATAAGCATGTCCGTCGTGTTTTGTAGATGTTGACGAGTGTGAGCTAGGAACAGATGTTTGTAACGGGAACGCGTTTTGCACTAACAATGTTGGTTTGTACGACTGCTCTTGTATGGATGGTTACAAAGGAGACGGCTTCGATTGTAGAGGTGAAATATTTTTGTAACTGTCAATTCCAGTGAAACGTGTGTTATTTATAGGCAGGAAGGTTAAATTTACCCCAATCCCGAGATACGAGTCTATCACAGTTCTGCATAGTATAGTGACCGATTATTGCATACCTCGCAATCTGATTGGCTACACAGGCAACTACTCTCTCCGCTCGAAGCGCCTGTGGAACTGCGGCAAAAACGTATGTAACATTATTATATGGCAAGGAAAATCCGAGCGTTCTGATTGGTTCTTTCTTGGTAGGGAATTTGCCACACGGACTGTTTCCATAGAAACGGTCCTAAGCCGCGTATTTTTTTCTGAAGTTGGATAATTTAAAACTTGGAGCTAGAACTGCAGAAAGAAAACTTATAAAATACCCTAAGTTAAAGAAAACATGTTTTTAAAATCGCGGTAGGTTGTTCTTTCTGAGTTGTTCGCGGCGTCAAAACACGTTACGGCGGAAAACCTCTAAATTCAAGACACCAAAAGTGCGTTTTTAACAAGCATACATGACCCGAGCGCCATATAATAAACTACTTACTTACCTAGCTTGCTCGAGCTGTACTGGGGAATATTCGCCCTCGGTCGTTTTTGTACGGACCTCGCTGCGCTCGGTCCTTACTGCCACGACCTCGGGCATATATTCCCCAGTACGGCCCTCGCGCTCGGTTAGTAAGAGGTTAAAATTAAATCGTCCGTTTATTCCGATATTCTATACTCAATAGAACAGTCATTGGGCTGTGCTAAAGATAAAGTCTGCATACGAGCCTTGTGGCCCATTTGGCCGGAGCTTATCCCGGTTTCCTTAGCATGAAACGACAGAGAGTATTTCTACTCCTCCCTGGATGGGATGCTAGTCCATCGCTGGGTCACCCCCCAGCAGTAAATTATACACCTGGGTGAATGAAGAGAGGCGTTGTGAGAGTAAAGTGTCTTGCCCACGAACACAACGCAGTGTCCCCGCTAGGGCTCGAACCTGGATCGTTCAATCCGGAATCCAGCGCACCAACCATTAGGCCACCACGCCTCCCACGGGGTTATGCTAAAACATCCAGATAATTAGACAGCCGATAGAAACCCTGAGCCCGCAGTACAATAAATGATTATCTCCAGGCATGTGAGAGCTTAGAAAGAATTAGTCCATTTTATGTATTGCAGAATCTGAAACGACTATAGGAGCAACTGGAGGCTTCAAAGGTTGGTTGCAGTTGTATGTTTTCTTTACAGTCTGAAATCTCTTGTTCAGTACACTTCTTTAGTCATTTGTCTTTGGACATTCATGAGATCTTTTTCTTCTTCTTCTGTCCTTACTGTGTGTTTGTTTAGCTACGTATACGGTACGTATGGTTCTTCAGCAAGTTTAATGTTACGCGTTTACCCTCCATATATAAGGTTGTTTTGTGCGCATGCTTGTTACTAGTACTTTCTCAGGTGCGTCGTCTCTCTTGCAAGTTTTCATAATGGAAGAGCGAATGGCAATTTATCGGTTATCGGACTGCGGATGTTCCGTCACTGAACTTCATTTTTTTGTTTCAAACTTTTTGAAAAACATGTTCTTTTCCAAAACTATTTTAATATCAAAAACATAAACGCGGTTTACTAAGAATCACCTTTGTAGCTTTTATCACTGCATTCACATCATCACTTTATCCCTAAAATAACAATTTCAATCTTTTTCTTTTCCTTGAAGTCATAAACGAGCATCTGGCGATCTCTTGTGGAAAGATGCTAATCCGAGTGGTACTCAACAAGGCGTTCCTGATGGGCATGCGCAGGACTGACGTGCGTCTGAACGACCCCAGATGCCTTCCAACAGATAATGGCACACACTTCCTCTTTGAGACGAATCTGACGTCATGTGGCACGAAAATGTTGACTACCGACAACGCGTTCATTTACGAGAATACCATTCAAGAGAAGCCGACAGAGGCCATCATTACCAGGCTGGCAGAAGTCGACATTCCATTCAGGTAATGTAACTTATTCTCACTAAATTTCGCTAGTGTTAAATTCCACGATTTTTGCGATTTTTTTCAAATCGCAAAATTTAATACTCGCGAAATATAGGACACGCAAAGATTAAAATCACAAAATTTAATATGCTAGAATTTGCTCATCCAAATTGGACTTTATAGACAGGCTTCGTAATCTTTCTTCACGTCTTCATCACCAAGGCTTCAACACTACTGCGCTTCTCAAATCGTTTAATAAATTCTTCAAACGCCACGGTGAAATCATTCGCGTTAAATATGACATTACACTTCGGGAATTGAGATCAGCGGTTTGTGATTGAGAACCAACAACGTATCCTTTGCTTGTTTGTAATTGTTACTTCGTCTTTGTAACTCTAATTCATTTATACACGCTGCTTCCGGGTCCTTCATTTGGATTTGAAGGCGCGCGCGCGTATTTTCGTATGTGGTGCGCGTGTTTGGTTTATTTAGTTGACGTGTATGCTTAGTTCGCAATTTAACGGTTTAATTTATTTTTCGTTGTTTTCCTTATTACCTTTTCTTGTCAGTAACTGTGCTCACATCGTGGGTGGCTCCACCTGAAATGTTCTGCAATTGGTATAGGATTTAATGGAGCCGAAACCAATTGTGGAATTACAAGCATTTTAGGCATCCTACTGATGAACGGTTATGGCAATTAGATATTTATTACAGGAGCCAACATTGAGATTGTGGTCTGTCGCCTTTGAATACATATATAATATCAATTAATAATAGAATTGAAGCTGTTGTTTTATTATTGTTATTCTAACTGTCTCAGCTTCAGGTTTTTGTTTGATTTTGTCCATCAGTTATCTTCCACTGCATCATTCTCGCTGTCGGAATTGTCCTCTGTCGCTAAGTTTTTCTAAATCTCGCTTGTGCAGTCGTCAAACTTTCCATCTGTTGTTTTTTTGTAATTGTCTCTAATAATTATGCTGTTACAGTTCCGAGGTCAAAGCTAAATATTAAAGAATAGGAAAAATCGCGAAATTTAATACACTCCAATTCTAATTTCCCCTCACAATCGCAAAATTCAATACTCGCGAAATAAGGCGCTTGACTTTTCGCGAAATTAGGTAGGTTAATCATCGTCATCACCATCACCACCATCATCATCATCATCAGCACCATCATCTTTTCTCCCTGGGGCCATTATAGGGCCTAAAAATACGTATGTCATTCTGTGATGGATTAAAAGGTTTTAAGTGACGAAGCACTTATGACGTCATTTTATCCATCAGGGGGCAAAAGACAACAAGACTTATCGAGGGTTGAAAATCGAAAGTTTTAGAGAGATTTCTTTAAATATACGGCAGTCAGCAGCTCTCGAACCAGTTTCTATTATCTTGGGGACTAGGTGGGGGAATTGTTCCTATCGTTTGTTCTTTTTTTCTCTTGAATGGTGCGAACCTTCATGTGAGACGTTCCGAGGTCCTCTTACCTGGCCCCAAATCTCAAACGGAGTGGAAACGAGAGTTAAAGCGTGGATCTGAATATTAGCCTATGGGCGTGTATTCGTGTGTGTTAATAAAAGGAACTGTACGGGTAAGAATTGGTCACTTATCCGAGAAGAGGAGCGGAGGTCATTCAAACGTTCATAATTTACAGTAGCAGTGGCAACCACGTCTTTTTGCATGTTATCTCTTTATAACTTCCAGATGCTGTTACTTCAAGGAGGTTCAAGCAAGCGCCATTCAATTAGAAACCAGCCGGAAAATAATCAGAGGCAACGCTACGGATATCGGCATGTTCGATATTAATCTAGGAGTATTTAAAGATGAAGACTACATCCGTCCTTATGGAGACCAAAGCTTCCCCATTGGCGTAAGAGTTAATGAGAGGATTTTCCTGCAGCTTAGTGTTGACTCTAAAGATCCTCGCTTGGCTATACAAGCACAACGCTGTCACGCAACCCCCGATCCTAATCCGAATAGTACGATACAGTACGATCTGATTCTAAATGGGTGAGTATATCACAATACCCAGGCTCTTGAAGTCAATTTTGGAGCAGCTTATCTAGCTTATCTTTAGGAGCAGCATATCAAGAACTTCCACATCCCTGCATATTCTCAGTGATTAAGTAAACGCAGCAATGTTTCGCAGAAAATGGCGAAACGCAAATTAGCAAATTGAACTCACACACATCTCCATTCTCCATCAAGTAGAATCTTAGCCAGGCAACTTACCTTTGAGACAAGACCTGGCTAGGGCTCAAAACCGGATCTCTCGATTCGTAGTCAAGCCCTCTGTTCAATTGGGCACAGTGCCTTTCATCAAGTTTTCAAAATGTTTGTCTTTTTTCCAAAGTGGTAGAATTTCTTTTGCACTGATCTGTTCTCAGCCATATTGGTGTTCCAAAACAAAGAGAAAGAGGCTACACTAAATGCAACAAATCAATCCTCCGAGAATTGAAGTCTATTTTCATGCAATCAGCGTTTTTTGTTTCAGTAATTCAATATGGCCGCATGTTACGTGTGTGAAAACATTCTATTTTGTTTTCTTCACAGCTGTCCCCAGGACTCCACGGTTCAATACCACCATAATGGCGGCACTCAAGGCCTTCATCGTTTCAGTCTTCAAACGTTCCAGTTTGTAAACGCACCGGATCCGTTTGTGTACATCCACTGTAAGGTAACATACGGAGAAACACTAAGTCATACTGATCAAGACGCGTTCAAAATGTGAACGAAATGAAATTACAGTGTATAGATGTACTAAGGGGGAGCTCCGACGGTATTCTTTGGTCTTAGAACATTTCTGAGGTGGTAAGGGGAAAGAATGCTTTTTTCGTAAGGACTTAAGAAAAATCCGGTTTTTCTGAGGGGGGGATCATGTCGGCATATAAAATGAAATGCCCCATCTCCGTTCAGCTAGCGGTCTTATCCCAGTTTAAAACTGAAAAAGACTTTAGGGGATCGTGCTTTTTCATCTTTTGCCCCTAATTTATGGAACAATCTGCCCCTTCCTATCCGCCTTGAGGAGAATTTTGAACGTTTTAAATCTTTACTTAAAACTAGCTTTTGATTTGTAATGTTTTATTTAGTTTTTAGCGTTATCTATTTTTAGCCTTAATTATAATGCTCTTTTTATTTTTAATTACTTTAAATATGTAAGTATCAGTTGTTACGCGCTTTTGATCATATTTGCATGGAAAGGGCGCGTTATAAATCTTTAATTATTATTATTATTATTATTATTATTATTTTAAAATGATAATAATTTTATTAAAATCTCATCAGAAAACCTATTTACAAATCATCAAATTTTTAAAAACATTCAAATAATCACATAATCATTACATTCAGTTATTTAAGATGACCAACTCTCAATTATTATTATTATTATTATTATTATTATTATTATTACTATTATTATTATTATTATTATTATTATTATTATTATTATTATCTGCTTTCACTGCAATCCAGACATACAACTCTTTAAAAAATGTCAGCCTCTGCTTTTCTTCTTTGTTGCTGTTAGATTTGGACCTATTTGTTTGCTTTTTCCTTAGTTTATTTGTTTCTTTTATTTGTTTCTTTCTTTGATTGCTTGTTTGTTGCCTTGTTCTTTTATTTTACTTCTTGGAGTCATGAAACGACTCTTTTACACTTGGTACAAACAGACTAAAAAATAGGTTTTTTCAATTTGATTAAATGACCCATTTTTCATCGCCAGCAAGAATTTCAGTGACAGGACACGATGAATACAAACATGACCTTTCAATTTTAGACGTCAAGATCCAAGATCCGTAAAATATTCCTCCACTAAAATGATCCATTCCTGGTCTGATGAAGTTAATCAATGATTTATGGTGTATTTCCTCATCGATTAGTGGTCCATTCAAACCAAGCGAGAACGGTGGATATCAAAAGCTAAATATCGCACTCATTTATTTTGCATTTGTAGGCCGTCGTTTGCAATTCGTCGGATCCAAACTCCGAGTGTTTTAAGAACTGCGACCTGCTCCCGAGGAGTCGTCACCGTAGAGCCCTTCCATATAGTGCGCCCATGCATACGACGTTACTCAGCCATGGCCCGATATGGTTAACAAACTTCGAGAAAATTGAAGGTAGACTTTAGACGCTTTTGCGTAATGTCTGTGGACACTACTGAGCTACAGCAAATAACTCAATAGATACCCCCAACTAGCAAGTTGCTCACTTCAAAAACTCAGATCCGCAAGACTCGATAAAGACGTATTTAAAGCATTGGAACCCTACAAATGGTGTCCAGTTTGAACAACTACTGTGCTAGTATACTCAAGCTATAAAAGAAGTGATATTTATTGTTATTTGTTATATCATTGTGATATCATCAGGATGTAATATATCAAACACGAGAGACATTGTTTCATCACATTTCCAAACACCGAGAAGAGAGTAGAAAATACGACGCACAGCGGAGAATTTTTAACGAACTTCAAGGTGCATTTGTTTTCTTTTGATCCTTTAGATTCACCAGGGCAAGATCCACTGCTTGGAGTATCTGCAGTCTTAGGATTGTTCGCTCTACTGTGCATTGTGGTGGCTGCAGTTGTCCATCATAAAAAGGCCACGAACAAGAATACAGGATCACCGGCGGACGTTTGACAAAGAAAATGAACAGATAATAATTACATTATTTCTATAAATTATCGCGAAGTGGCAAAAATAACCAATAGACGCGCTAAGATAAGGAATTTGTTTTGCAGTGTTTGAGCCCTTTAGTACTTAGTGTGGCCAAATTTATCAAAAATTGAAGGAAAAATTAAATTTTATTTTTCAAAATAATGAACAACAATCAGCCCCATATGAAAGTTTCTTTATAAGAGCTTTCATTTGAATGGTCACACACTACGACTTAAAAGGTTGTACAACCTTCTTCAACACACTAAAACAGTAGCACATGGAACTACTGCTCAATAGCTAGCCTAAAAATTTGCCATATTTCAGCTGATAAAAAATGTTTCAAAATAGTAATTTGCGTTTCCATGAAACGAAAACAAAGCGCGAGAATGCAGTTTCCAAATTGCTATAAACGCGTAACGAAAGCAATATTTTTGCATCCTTTTTCTGAATGCGTTCCAGATAGCTCGACTCGATCATTTCAAAGCTAGCGTATTGCAGATGTTTCACAAGGGCTCTTCCAGAAAATTCGCAAACGCAAAGCTTGTCTTGAAACGTAAAAATTACTTCTTCCCTTGACAAAATACGTTATTAGCTATTTTTCAGAAATTTGACGAAACGGCGATATAAGTAAAAAGTAAAAATAGAACTTTGAAAGCTTTTAAACTGGGTTTTAAAAAATGTAAAGGATTTCTATTGCTGTTATATTTTATATATTTAATGATAATTGAAGGAAACAGTGGGACAAGATTCGGAAAAACGTTTATCTGTTTTCTCTCTTTCTCCCTCTGAAACGTGAATATAAAAATAAAGGGTAGTGCTGAAGACAATGGTTAAATAAATAAAATAATAAATTACTTTTGTTTAGACACGGTAGAATTAAAAGCTACAAGCTTCTGGGGCCGTGTGTTCAGATCGAATTGGAATTTGTTAGTGTTGGGTTTTGTGGAGGGACGAAAACCGGAGATCCCGGAGAAAAACCCTCAGAACAAGGACGATAACCAACAATAAACTCAACCCAGATTCGACGCCGGGTCCAGGAATCGAACCCGGCCATATTGGTGGGAGGTGAGCGCTCTCGCCACTATGCCGACCCTGCTTGTGAAGAACATTGTTGCTATGGAATCATCGGGTTCTAAAATATTACATGAACGAATGGCTCTAGAGTGGAAGGCGCGGTGGTCTAATGGTTAGTGCGCTGGACTCCGGCTCGAACGGTTCGAGTTCGAGCCTTGGCAGGGGCACTGCACTGTGCTCTTGGGAAAAGCACTTTTAATACTCTCACAGTGCCTCTCTCCACCCAGGTGTACAAATGGGGATCTGCGATGGACTAGCATCCCATCCAGGGGGAGGAGAAATACTCCTTGCCGCGTAATGCTGCAGAAACCGGGATACGGTCCGGCGAAGTATGCCGCCCTGCCGAGACTTTACCTTCCCTACCCCCATCCCCCCACCCCCAATTTCGCTTAGCGCTTTATTTCGGGGGTAAAGGGTGTCTATTCACAAAAAATTGAAGTAGCAACTTATTTAACGACTTAGCTGGGATGTTGGTGAGAGGAGTTTTCGGTTCCTCTTTCGAATAACGGTGAAGCCAGGAGGTCAGGAAGGGGGCTATGCACGGCACCGGCAAAACTTGCAAAGTCAAGTCTTCTCGCGATTCCGGTGCTTCAGGCTGTGTAATTTCTGGGGGACAAATTCAGAGGGCCAAACTTGTTGTTGCTACTGTGGAATCGACACATGTGAAGGTTCTGTAACGCTCAAGACAAAAACGTTCACCGAACAGCACCTCGTCTCTTCAAAACCTTGATGCGGACAAATCCTAGCGATTG
Source organism: Blastomussa wellsi (assembly GCA_947652115.1). Taxonomy (NCBI): domain Eukaryota; kingdom Metazoa; phylum Cnidaria; class Anthozoa; order Scleractinia; family Plerogyridae; genus Blastomussa; species Blastomussa wellsi. Next base: position 6,087,197 of record OX393566.1, on the reverse strand, counting down.
CTGAATTTGGTGATTTGCTGAAAGAGGGACAGAAACTGATAGATTGAACTGTTAGAATGTGTTGCCTTGTCAACCTTGATCATTACAGCTTTTGATCGATTAAATTTGTTTGTATGCGAAAAAATTCAAATAATCACCTGACCTCAAAAAAAGGCTGGGACCTCGATTAAACGCCGGGGGCGTTTATTTTAAACTCGATGTGACAGATCCGACATTTATTCAAAGTCGGGCCCGGCGTTTAATCGAGAAAATGCGGTCTTTAACACTAAATGACTTTTCCAGCAAGAACAACGAGAAACAAAATTAACTGTTTCCCGAGTGACAAGCCATCACCTTCGAAGATGAACGTATGACTCGTGAGGTGTGCAATAGCTGTCGTCGGTCAACACTTGCCGGCAGCAGTACAGCTGTTGCCCTCTGACGTCAACTCAGACTTTCATATATCGGAAACCTGGAAGGAGTCAGCCAATGAGAGCGCGCGCTGTTGAGGAACGAATTTCAGCTGTATAACAATCTAGCAACTTAAAAGCACAGAATGACCAGCAAAACTTTATTGTCTATAGCGGCTATAAAGGCCATTTCCAGTCCGTACTGCGCAGTCTCGGGATTTGTTTACATTTCTTGTTTTGAATTCGTTAATACGTTACACTTCGGAAACTGCGTACGTGAAGCTTTTGAGTCCGCCATTACGGGTCGTTTTGTTTGGGAGTTTGCAATGAGCTGAATCGGTTTAGAGTATCGTCGAGGTCCGTCTACTATTTATTATTGTTTTGCATGTATATCGCATGTTAATAATGGCGAAAAAGGTAAGTTTTTACCCCTAATTTTCATTTTGGTTTGTTTACATTTCGTCGTGTGAGGCTTCATAAACATTGCAGGCTGAGATTGCGCAATACGGACTGGCAATGGCCTTTAAATCCATTTATAAAAAATATTATGAAATAGATTCCAGACTGGTGTGACTGGTCCAGTGAAACTGAAATATAAATGACAATATATATGAATCAGTGTATGGTATATTTGAACGCTCACCATAAAGTTGAAAGTTCACCATTTATCAAGTCTGACCGGACCGACCATTCTAAAAGAAATGATAATTTTGCAGAGGAATGGACTGTCAACATCGACGCACAAATAAATTCCCGCGCTTTCTACAGTCAGCGCTGAAACGAGAGAACTGCCTAGTTCAGTCTTACTCCATAGCAACGTTTTTGTTAACTTTATTCTGAACGTAATTTGTCTTTGCTATTAGTATAAAAGTGGCTTTGTATATCTTCAAATTACAAAATACCGCATAAAAAAATTGTGGCACAACCGAGTTACAAAAGGGCTGATACTGAAAATTATTGGAAACGAACAATGTCTATCACTAAAAGGCTTAACATTTTAAATCTCCTTTGCAGCCGTTATTTGAGTCGTTATGGGAGCTAGATCATTTTCAGCAGCAGCCCCGAAACTCTGGAATGGCCTACCCGAGGAGCTTCGTCAAGTAACATCACTTAACAGTTTAAAATCAGAACTTAAAACTTATCTTTTTAAGAAGCATTTTTTATAATTTGTAACTTTATTTTATTTTCATCAGAATATGTAAATATGCGCAAACAAATTAGCAATTTATTATTATTATTACTCTCCACAAACGGCAGCTTTCCGTTACTGACAAAGGTACTACCATCGAGAGAAAAACAAAGAAATATAGTTTGGAAATAAGCTGCCTTAATGCCTTAAGGTAGCTCATGATGGTTACACATCCCCGTTTTCTGGATTCCATTACAGCCACACCAATAACGCGGAGGGGTAACTTTTGGGATAAACGTGCGTAGATTTTACCGATAAACCGATACCGATGTGACGTGAAAATTCGTTGCCATGGCAACATTAAACGACGTCAACGATGCCCTATATTTGTCCTTTGCAGGCTGATAACTTTAAAACTACTCGGTTTTTGAGTTCTGCTGGCACAGTGCCAGTGCCAGCCAATTATCGGAATGTGATGTGTAACAATAGGGAAATCGGAACCAATCAAAGAATCGGAATAAATCAATGCAAGCTTGTCGTACGATCCGAACTGACCCACGCAGCATATCGCAAGATCTGAGGGATGATCTACTTCGCGTCAAAGTTTTTCACATGATCAATTGAATAAAATACTTTAAAGGTATTTCGTTCAAATCGGTTGAGGGCTTCTGCATATCTTACGCGAAAGCTTTCTGTATTTTGTACTCAAAAGCGCGATGTACAGGCTATCGCATCATCTGAGCGCTAATCGACTCCATTTGGCAATGGACAGGCTATCGCATCATCTGAGCGCTAATCGACTCCATTTGGCAATGGACAGGCTATCACATCATCTGAGCGCTGATCGACTCCATTTGGCAATGGACAGGCTATCGCATCATCTGAGCGCTGATCGACTCCATTTGGCAATGGACAGGCTATCGCATCATCTGAGCGCTGATCGACTCCATTTGGCAATGGACAGGCTATCGCATCATCTGAGCGCCGATCGACTCCATCGTCTACCATGGGTTTCAGAGTGTGTGAACCAATCACAATGTTTCGAAATGACGGTAAATCGGAATTAATAAACACTTATTTATCAGTAACTTGCACAAGTTACAGTTTACCAGCAGAAATCATGGACCCATCGAGGTCCCATTTTTACATATTTTTGTTAGGTTGACAACAGGAACATTTCCGCAATTTTTTAAAAAAATTCTGACCATAGGTTTCCGAGCTACGTTATTTTTTCAGAAATTTAAGGTGACTGAAACAAATTGACAAAATTTTTATAAGTTCGCAAAAATGTTTCTTCTATCGATTACACAAAAATATATCAAAAGCGAAAACTTTCACCAAGTTGTTTTTAGGTTATTAGCCTAAAAGTGTTAAATATGGATTGTCTTTGACCTCCTCTGATGTCGCATGGCAAGAGCGTTTGTCCCCATTTTGACCTGACTCTGTTTACTGATAAATGCTCTACAAGATTACATTAAATGTTTTTCATCTGCATCACCGGCCTAGCTTTAATAGAATGCCAAAGACAGGTACAGGTGTACCTCTAAAGTATTGTGAGCCACTTTAAGAGGAAGTAAAGTTGCATAACATGGCGAACAACAGCTGTGAAAGGCACTGACTTTAAGAGATTTTAAATCTGTATGCGATATATATAAATTTTAGGGCAATCTTAATGAAAACCTTGCCTGTTTTTCTATCATATTATAACTACATTGAAAAGCCCGAAATGGACTGGCCCCGGTTGTTCAAAGAGTGGATAACGCTATCCACTGGATATATCACTATCCAGTGGATAGTGCAGTTTGTTTTGCCAACACTTATCCACTGGACAGTGATTTATCCGGTGGATAGCATTATCCACCCTTTGAACAACCGGGGCCTGGACTCTCTTTTGCTTATACAAATGAGGAGGTAAAGACCAATTAAGGCACCCGGATAATTTCACCACTGTATTAATTTTTTTTTTCTTTTTTTCATTTTTTCTCGGTATACCATGTTTCAAATAAAAAAAACGTTTTCAAGGACACCTCACCGTGAGTACTTGGCACTATTCTCATCATCAAGTTATCCGCTGATGTGGTGTCCCTATGGTCAAACATTTTTCCCAATCCCCAAACAACGGCTACAAACAGTCTAATATTTTTATATATTATTCTCTTCCATTTACCACTCTTTCAAAACTATAATTAAATCCACTGGCCATTATCCTGAGATTTATCTGCAGTGTACTCATGTGGAACTTCCCGTGGTTCACTTTGACTACCATTGTTGTTATCTCCCTGTAGTACCTCTGAGGGTGAAAGTTGGTTAATTTCCGTTTCCAAAACAGAATCGTCACTTGCTTTAAGTGATTTACAGGCATTACTTGTGCCCTCCTGATTTTGTTCACTTTCATCACTAACGGAGTTCTCAGACGCCAGGCTTTGAAGCGCTGTAATAACTTTACCTCCTAAGTGTTCCATATCAAGAGCAGTAGCCTTTCCTGTAACATTCTCGTTTTGTCCGTGAGCCTCTGCAGCTTCAAAAACAGAAGCGCCTGTTTCTTCTACAGCATTCACACTTTTGTCCACAATAGTTCCATCTCGTGGCACATCTCCGCTGTCAGCTTTAAGTAAAGTAGTAGTTTCAGTTGCATTACCACTGTCCTTTGCTGTAACATTCTCATTTTGTCCATAAGCCTCTGCAGCTTCAAAAACAGAAGCGCCTGTTTCTTCTACAGCATTCACACTTTTGTCCACAATAGTTCCATCTCGTGGCACATCTCCGTTGTCAGCTTTAAGTAAAGTAGTAGTTTCAGTTGCATTACCACTGTCCTTTGCTGTAACAGTCTCATTTTGTCCATAAGCCTCTGCAGCTTCAAACACAGAAGCGCCAGTTTCTTCCGCAGCATTCACACTTTTGTCCACAATAGTTCCACCTCCTGGCACATCTGGGCTTTCAGCATTAGGTAGTACTGCAGTTCCTGTTGTATAATCGATGATGTTTGACCCTTCTTTAATCTGTCCAATTTCTTTAGCTTGTACATCGTTACTGCTAAGTTCACTCACTTCACATTCTTCCTGTTCACAGCCATAAACCTCTCGTTTCAAGGAACCACTTCTACTAAGACTCGCATGCGAGTATGAATCAATGCTATCATTACTCTCGGCCCCTGATACACTTCTTTCCAATGCACCCCTTGACGCAGACCCCAGGCGCATATTTCCCAGCTCTGCAACAGCCCCATCAGCGGATGTACTTACACCAGAAGGACCCTCTATACCAGATGGCCCCTGCATTCCCCTGGCAGGTAGGGGTGGCAAATCAGGTAGGTTTTCGGGTAGGAATCCATCTAACTCACTCAGGCTCGAGTTGCAGTCAAGATCAAGATCAAGTTGACTTTGATCAAGGGAAGTTTCATCTTCGGAATCTGCCCCGACACCCGCTTCTCTTTCTTGTAGATTCGCCAGCATGGCCAGCATTTTCTTGTCTTTTCTCTTCCGATGGATGTCGTCGCTAATGATTTCTAGCGACCTCAAGCACTTGGAATAGTTCACTTTGGCTTCACTGAGGCCTTTTTGGATCGAGTCCACTCTCACTTTTAATTGCTGAAGGAAAGATGTTTTTTTTTTTTTAAAAAAAAAAAAAAAGCTAATAAAAGTAAATAGGACATTCTAAAATTTACATGGACTAAAATGTTACAGTGCGTAAAGGACCTCTGGTGTGTGGGCGTGTCACAAGTATAATCCTTGAGTGCATGTTCTCGATTTTCGAGGCAAAATTAATCTTCACTAAAATTTTTAAAATTCTCTCAAAACAATTCATACTCTGAAGAGCGCTACAGAAGAAATGTCCTCTGTTCTTCGTTAGTTCAGCTGTAAGAGGTGTGCAGTGCACAGTGATTGTCTTAGCTCACCCTACTTAATTAATTAAAGGTGGCACATCAGGTCGACTGGGAAAAGATTACAGTGTAATAGACCAATTCCGATATATTAAAATTCTAACATGGCGCCGAGGCTTAGGGGAATAAAACAAAAGAAATTATTTGTTCATTCCTAAGCCTCAATGCAAAATATTTTGTTTTATTCCCCCAAGCCTTGGTGACATGTTAGAATATTAATATATCGGAATTGGCCTATTCTCATTCACCTGAAGTCACATAAAGCCACAGGCTGGGATAGACCAATCTCAGCCAAAATCAATGGCCACTTGATTCACTTAAGTTTCAACTGTAACTGGCAGTATGCTTATACAGGGTTTTCGTTAAGAAGGCGACCCATACCTGAGTCAGCTGGCACATAAAAACACAGTTAAGGGCCTTTCTTCATGATCAGTCTGAATGTAGCCAGGTAAAGATCCTGTGTACCCTGGTACTGGTACCCAGGTCCCACCCAATGAGAACCCAGTTATAGCTTGGGATATGCTACACAGCTACATGTGTGATCTGAGAGCCAACCTCTAGCTACCCCTGAGTTAGCCAGGGTTGTCAAAATAAGCCGGCAACTGGTGCATTTCACCGGCTATTCCGAATACTGCGCTGGCCACCTCAAATGTTAGTAGGTCAGTTCTGAGCATGATATTGGAGAAATAAAATGGAAATAGCCGCCTACTTTTTGGATGGAACCTGCTACATGTGCATTATAAAGTGTGTATTAAGCAAGATTTCAAATCATTTCAGTGGACTTTACAAAGCGTGGAGGAGTTGAATTCGGGACCACCGAAGACAAATCAGTTTTAGTGGCAGGGAGGAGGACTCGAACCCGGGACCACCAGATTACATGTCCAGCGCCCTGACCACTAGGTCACGCTCGCCTCGACTTAACAAAGTGTTTGACAATGCCTCTGGACAAGCATGTACAACATAAATTGTATTTGTAGTTTTAAATGTAGCACATTGGTTAGCCAAATCAAACGGAGACTAGGTATATGTACATCAGTGTAAAATAAACTGTTCTTACCCAAAGGTGACGATCAAATGCAACTTTTTGAACAAAATAAGGCCTACAAAACAGAAAACACAATCTCTTGTTGGTGTTGTATTCAGTACAGTTTGTTCAATACAGCTTTAGTACACCAAAATGGTGACCAAAACTGTCTGCAAGAAGAGAGCTAGATTTTGCTACCACTAAAGTACTGGGGTACATGTAATTACACTTCAAAATTCTTTGGTTATCATTTTTAACTATTAGCAAATCTGAAAATGTAAGCATAACTTCATTGTAAAAGTGCAAATAAAATTAGCTTCTTTAACATTAAAGATTGTTGGTTTTAAGGCTGTCCCAAATTTCAAAATGCTTTAGTTTATCTTCAAACCAAAACACTCTTCTGGCACAAACATTCCCACAGCAAGCTTTGCAGGATCAATAGTCTTTAATTTTAGAATTTTAATGGCGTCACTGAATAAATAAGATATTTAGAGAGGAAGCCTCATCAGCCTTGGCCGGTTTTCATGCGGGCCCTCTAACCAGGTCAAATTGGAATATAAAAATGTTGGTTTTTGAGGAGGGAGGAAAACCAAAGAACCCAACAAAAAACCCTCGGAGCGAGGAGAGAACCAACGAAACAATCATTACACAAATGGCACCAGGCAGGGTCAAACCAGGCCACATTTCTGGGAGGCGAGCGCTCCCCCCCACTGCACCACCCTCGCTCCCTGCTCCCTCGCTCGCAACATACATGTAACTAACAACACAAGCAACCCACCTAGCTTTTTCAACCGACTTTTTTAACTTGTTTTGCATTGTCCTGGCTTTTTTCTCAATTTCCTGATAGGATTTGTACATTTTCTGGTGAGTTGACCAACTTTCCTTCTTCTGATTTTCAGCCTCGTTAACCTGACAAACAGAGCACAGTGCCTTCTCAATAATCTCAACTGACTTCCAGGGGTTTCAAAATGTTTTGAAATAGGTGTCAGCAACTGGAGATGACAAGTTGAGCTTGTTTGTTGCAATCTGCTCGATATAACCAGACCAGCTGGCAACATTGTAATCAACTAGCCAGTGGAACAAGGTTGTCGCCAGCTTGTTTTGAAACCCCTGAGTGCTGGTTTGACTTTATTGGTCACTGCTCTGGAGATGCTCAAAGCTCTCAAGTCTGGGAGGGGAGGCATGGGTGGTCACACTGTGTCACACCCAGGGTACCCACCAGATTGTCATGTCGCCACCTGAATGTTGTATGCTGTTTACTTAGGAAAGTACCAATAAATGGAAAGAGGTACAGTGTACAAAGAGGGCAAAGCCCCTTTCCCAAGCTCACAGTTATCCCCCAAGAGCCCATCAAAATGCAATTTATGTAAATTTGTATAAATAACTGAAAAATTGCAACTTGTGAACACATCAGAATGGATTTCTATTCACTGTTCCTGATCAAATACAAATTTGAACATTGTATTTGATAATACTGGATTTCAGGAAAGGAGAAACCCTGGCGATAGTGTGCAAATAATGTCAATGACGGTATAAGAGGCCCAGAGGCAAACATCTGGACCACTTGTAAACCAATTATGTTGGGTGATTCAGTTCATTTGGGTAGCAGGCCAATCTGAATTCTTTATGGTACCTCAGTTGTTGCCTGGTTAAGCATTTCTTGTAGTGCTGTATCAAATGCTCTCTTCTCTCCACTGTTAAACACTCTCTGTTCAGCCTCATGCACTCGCTGCCGTGCGTAAACATGCCTGCTGTTTGCTTTTTCAAACTGGAGAGTTGCCTTTTGTAGCTCAAAGTGAGCCTGTCAACAACAATATATCATAATTTATTATATAGCTCGTCATGGTCGCTAAAAGATCAAGTGAAGACCACAGGGAGGCCATACAAGCAGTGCATCTATTTGTATGTTCAAAACATAAAGAAATGTATGGGAATATTGAAAGCGTCCTACTATCAAAAACTTATTTAGAGTAATGTTTATTTTATTGGTTGAAATAAATGTGAACTTACCTCAGGTGTTGTACAGTGAATTGGCCACAGTAAAGACATTCAAGAGCTGACGGTTCGAGTGTGGGTCCTCTGACGTGTATTTTGTCGTTCCTCGGCTCAAAATGGCGAATTTGAGAGATTTGGAGGATTTTGCACCGACTGTTGCTTCACGTTATAAGAAGGCGACAAGGGTGGAAAGCTTAGTTTCCACCGCTCCAGTGCCAAGCCAATTTTCACACAGAAACTGGAATGCCCGACTCCCAAATCAAGTACCACATAACCGGAAAGGTCGAAGCTTCTTTTCGTGGCATTCAATCGAAGATCCATTTAAAATCCGAGCACTAACCACCAATTAATTCTTGAGAAATGCAGCTTTCGAAGCGACAAACATCCGCGGCAGTTCATTCGTGTGCCAGGGACTAACTGTCACGCTGTGTGCTCCACACTGATTGGTTGATGCTAAACAATAACCTGTTACAAATTACTCATGTGGGACCCCTCTAAATCGCTCGAGGAACGACAAAATACAATACCTGAGGTAAGTTCACATTTATTTCAACCAAAAAAATTAACATTTCTCAAAATAAGTTTTCGATAGTAGGACGCTTTCAATATTCCCATACATTTCTTTATATTTTGAACATACACAAAGATGCACTGCTTGTGTGGGTGCCCTGTGGTGAAAACGTTTTGTAGTCTAACATACTTTGCGACAGCATTGACTCTAATGAGCCACTTTATGTGCCCATGCCTGCTTGCAAATAGGAATTGCGCATGATGACGCCATATGTGCAAAATTCCTTCTTTAGGTGAATAACGCTCAATTCTCTACCAACTTCATGCAGTTTTCATACAGGCATTCTTTTCATCTTTGCTGTCTTAGGAATTTGATCACGATGAAATTTACAAGTTTATACTTAATACGCAAGGCATAGTGTTGAAACTAGCCATTCTGCTGTAAAATAATATGCGCAAAGGCTATATTTTTATTACTGTTTTAAAAGTGGTTTTCAGACAGTTGATCAGTGTTGTTAAGAAAAACCTGCATAACACTTGAAGCAACATACAGTTGAATGAGTCAATAAAGACAGGAACCTGTCAATTTACAAGGTAGTTCCAGCATGGATCAAAATTCAACAGTCAAAACTCCATTAGGATACTATTTCACTCAATGGTTTTGACATGAACCCCCACCCAACCCTACTTGTGTGCCGCAAACCCCCACCCAACCCTACTTGTGTGCCCCATTCTCAAGAGATCATCCAAGTGACAAGCTCATTAATTTTCTTGAATCAAAACTCAAAACTAAGACTTGAAACTCGATTCTTAAACTTTTTGAGCAACAAGTTTCAAGTCTCAAGATTTGACCTCAGGACTGTCAACCCACTTTTGAGCAGTACTGTAACAGAGAAAAAGTGCAACTTTTTGGTCAAAAGGACTTTGGTGATTTGAAGAAAAGGTATTTACAGTAACTACAACAAAAGAAAATATCATCTACGTAAGCAAGCATGCAATATGCCTACCTTCCGCATCTCTCTCAACACATTATAAAATGGCCGAGCCTTCTCTATACACTTTCCAAGCTTATGTCCTTGGGCATTCAAATGATATGTAGCAGCTGCCATGGTTTGCCGGAACACTGCTCTGGCCTCCTGAAATTAAAATGCAGTGATAACATAACATGTGCTGTAGATCTTAACTCAGAGCGCCATCATCTTTGTGGATATTTTCTTAGAAAACCACCCATCATAGTATTCAGGTGAAGCTTCAAGCTCACTTATTTTTATCGACTTAATGTCAGTTGAAGCTGCAATATGTAATTTCTGACTTTTGTTAGCAAGACATGAGAACTTGGGACACAGGTCCAGCGAGAAGGTGTCAGGCACGAGACTCACATCCAAGGGATGAGAGACATTCGCTCGCTCAAAAAAAAGTTTACAAAGTTAAATATATCTCTTAACACGAGAAAATGTAGCCATTCGGCTTGTTAAAGTGGTTTTGAAATTCAATTCTGCCTGCCCATCACAGAGCAATAGACATCTTTAACATGTAGCTCATCAGACCTCATCTCAAGGTGACTGGAAGGTTTCAGAGCTTGGCGCCCATAAAAGCAAGACTTCAAGGTTCCGGGCCTCACAAGAAACACGGTTATTGGCTTCGCAGGAAATATTTTCACACATCTCCCAGCAGCACAAAACTCCAAACAGGAAGCAATGGCCAGCCCCAGTACACTTTGGTACCCTAGCCTGGTATACCCTTTGGGAAGGCAATTCACCCACTAGAACTGATTTAATTATATCAAGCTTATATTGTGGCCTTGTGCTACTGATTTAGTTCATATATTCTAAAGGTTGTAAAGGGGAACATGAAAATAAAATTAAAGAAGCTTGTAAATGTTATTGTGAGTGTATTGTTATTTTAGGCTTAATTTAACAAAGACAATCGATCAACCATATATAGTCCGCAATACTTTAAAATATAAGTACGACAAAATGTCCAAACTTACATCAAGTTCAGCTTCTAAATGGTTTATTGAGTTGGCAGCAACATTCAGTCTCTCGAGCTCGTCCTGAAAAGTTTTGCAGTGCCAAGATGTTACGTAAAAGTTTTGCTGGGATTTATAATACCGGGTTTTATCAATATTAGCATACCTGTACACGAGGGTCCAGCTCTTCCTCTTCTTCGTCCTCGTCCGTATATTCATCTCCGCTATACGAGTTTGCATCAGTCATATTGCAATTTATAGACAATCAAAATACAGGAAAGAGAAACCAGACGGCGAAAAAAATAAAATTTGGTTCAACTCAGCGACATCGCACAACTTCGACAATCTTCGGAATATTGTCGGATATTGTCGGTTTTATTACGAAGCTGCTCACCGCTGGCAGCAATGCTTGCTTTTACTTGCGATTGTTTTGATAAGGTAATTTTTGAGAAAAATTTCAGGTATTAAAATGGGAAAAATTGGCGAATGGAAGGCGTCTTATTACTGTAATGGCCGCAGAACGTGGATATATGGTCAATTTATGACCTACACCCGTTGTATACGCTTTATAGAAGACAGAGGAGGCAAAAGTGGCCTTGATTTTAAGATCTGTTTCGAAGATTTCTTCGAGCTCAAGAAAGAGACTACGTCGATATTTTTTGCGGCTATAACAGTCCGTGTTAGGGCCAATAAATATTGGTTTTCGTCCTTTACCGATCGTGGTCATGTGTTTAATACAATCGAGCATTTCTGGAAGGAAAGACTTTTTGCAAGGTATGTAGAACGATTCCTAGTCAACCGCGACGTTACAATATGATCAAAGTATGAAAAAACATTTACTGTCCTTCCGTAACCTCCTCCTCTTGATAACCTTTTGTCTTTTATAACCCAGTGTTGTATGATAGCATAGGTACATGTGTGGAGGAACGATGTGGAGCAATGAAAGCTGGGCGCTCCATTTTTACCCCCCCCCCCCCCCCCCCACCACATGGCATTAAATACAGGAATGGCCCCGCGACACTAAGAGTTTTTTGACTTTGATTTTTTCGTCTAATAGAGAGAAAAAACAAAGTCAATTATAAAAGCACAGAGGTGGAATCGATCCCGGGTCACTCAGATCGCGAGCTATGCCCACTAACCACTACACTACCGAGGCCCGGCTGCCGAACACCGAAAATTTTAAGAATTTATCGTGTTACCCTTACCATTCTTGAGAGCTAACTGCATAAACACAGTGCTGAGTAGGCTAACCGGAGTGCAAAAGTAGGCTAACCGGATTGCTTAATAGGCTAACCGCAGTGCTCAGTAGGCTAACCGGATTGCTTATAGTAGGCTAATCACAGTGTTATAATAGGCTAACCAGGGTGATTTTGTAGTCTAATTTAGCTAACTTAACTTGTTCCCAGTGCATTCCGAGTCCGGAGCCATTCCCGTAATTAAGCGCTACTCCCCTACCCACACACACAAATGCGAATGCTCATCTTGCCCTTTGGGTAAGCTATAATTTCATCTTACTAGCCCAAGGTTGAAATCTATGATGAGCTAGCCCGAAAAATATTAATAATTTCAATCACTTGAACTTTACCTTAACTAGACAAAAGATTTGTATTGTTTCACTTTCTCTTGAAAACTGTCTGCTAAATACAAAGTATGTCTGAAGTTTGCCAACAGAAAAACAACGACAGCAACAAACAACATCACTTCACTCATGTTCACCAAATGTCTATCAGGCAACCTGTGATAAGAAGGCACTCTAGACAGACTGTTTATTTCACTAGTCCTGGGCAACTGGGCAGATTATTAAGCAACAACTTTTAAAAGTTACCCATGATTATTAACACTTAATATAAAAATTATTATTGATTTTTACATTCTAGCTCTGAAAGTGAGCCACTTCGCAATACAGGACTCCTCAGCATGTTGCATGATGCTCAAAACACTCTGGCCTCAACTGGTCGGACTGTGCAGAAACAAGGACAGCAAATTGACTCTGCTTGCAACAACATGAACAAGATACACAATGATCTTGGCGTGGCAGAGACTTTAATTTACAATCTAGATTCGTGGCTCAGCAAATGGGACATTGAAACTCCTCGTGTGCATATAGATGTTCCAGAGAACAACATGATCGTAGAAAAAGCTGAGTATCCTATTGTGTACGCCAGAACTCAAAAAGAGAAACACTTTCATGGTACTTTAACGGTGTCAAATAAATCACTGGAGTTTTTTAACACAGAAAGGAATCTAGATGTCTCTTTTGCTGTAAAGGAAATAACAGAAGTTAGTGTACATACGCCATGGGAGGTGACAATCTCGCAGCTGAGGATTGGCCATGCTGGGCGTACAGTACATCTGATTGCAGCTCGCTTGGTGCACATTCTTCAAACTCTTGAGATTCTGTTGCCTGGAAAAATTAATTATGATGAACCACCCTGTGATGCTGGGGATCAGGAAAGTAATGATTTAGGTTCAGAAAGGCTTCCTTCTCAAGGTACACTGTATAGTGTTGCTATGTTTTGTTAAAGGAGCTCTGTCATGGATACAAATCGACAACCGTTCTCAATCTTCATTATTCAAAGCCATCCATGTTTCTTTTCAGTTTATTTATCCCCTTTGTTTAGGTTTCCTTTGATTTAAAGGCCATTTCATACATTAGCAAAGATCACTTCATTCATAATGACTAACCTCGTTCAACTTGCCCATGCACTCCTGGAACCCAACCCTCATGTAATGTACCATATTTTTCTAATTGGAGGAAGGAGGTGGAGGGTTGAAATGACTATATGTCAACTAAATTTGTATTTAAGGCACTGGTTTTTTTTTTAATCATGACCACATAGTGCACGCGTTTCTAGCTCAGGGGCGAATTTCATTTTTTTTTTTCATTTTATCGGTGACCAGGGTATCTTATATCCACTAATTAAAAGTTAATTGTTAAATATTTCCAATAATAACGAGACAGCCAGAAATACCTTGCATGCTTGCACAAGATATTTATGTAAACAAAACACTAGACCTTATGATTCACGTCCTAGTGTTGTATATTGTATATCGGATGTCACGCTTTAACAGAACGCAACAACGGTAAATAACGTTCCTAGGCTCCTGTAGTTTATTTGTAGATTATTATTTGTGCTTTGAACTTGTGGCACTTTAGCAAGGTTTTGACCTAAACTATACTTTTTCAACAGAAAAATAGCCCGCGATTTTAATGTTACAAAAACGTTTTTTGTCTTTTATAGGGAAGGATGTTAGCAATAAATAGACCTCTTCAGCTTTGTACGTAAATTGCCCATTTCAGATCATGGGATAAAAAAAATTGTATTTTCAATTTGGCCACC